>JAULJL010000013.1:15801272-16091272 GCA_030761205.1 Fremontodendron californicum | reverse complement strand
TTTAGTAAAGGTGCTGACCTCGGCTTCATTGGCAGCGGACTCAATTGAAACAGCAAACATGGTGCTACAGTTGAGACAGAGAACAAAAAATAGAAGGGAGAAACAGAGGAGGGAAGAACGGAAAAGGAGTCAGCAAGCAATTGCTAGCTCTAATACCATATTAAAAAGAGAGAATAGTTTGGAAATGATTTTCTCACTCTATTGATTCAATTCTGACTTACATAGATTCCTTCTTATAGGAATTACAAGAAATCTAAACTAGGAAAAGAATAAAGTTTACCTAACAAAGATACATTCCTAATTTAATCATTGACTAATTTCTACCTAATTATGCCTAATTTACAGTTATTCAATCTTTGGTAATTACTGTAAAATATCTTTCTGATTTTCCAATAGTATAAGTGATTAATATGCATTGTTGACAGTATATCTTTGTCTAATTCGATTGGCTTTAGGGCATGCTCCAACAAATATGAAGCAAAAGTAGCAAATTATCCTAGAATCAATTGGGGCTTATTGGAAAAAGAATATAGGTGCTTGCCATGGGAAACTATTCTTTAGCTGTCTCGTGTAATTAATGTGGCATTCATACCTGGTTTTGGGTTGGGATATAAGTCTTTGTCTCATATCTTTGCCCCCTTTTTTTTTTTTTTAAAAAAAAAAAATACCAATATCTTGTAATGTCAAAGCAAGGAGATGATATAAAGTATCATTAAAAGGATTTTAGGTCCTTACTCCAGTAACTCAGATGGGTTCAAAGTCGTGAAAACTATATTCTACTTGATGCCTAAAGATATATGATTCCGAATTTTTTGGCTTTTAAGTAATGATAATTGCTTTTTTACCAATGGAATGATTATGTGATGAGACGTGTTTATTTGCTTCTACTTCCTTTGTGAAATCTCGTACTATTTTCTATATTTTATTGCATAATTGATTTATTTTGATTCTTGGTGCTTGTATGCAGATTCTTGAAATGGACACTTATAGGTATCATGGTCACTCCATGTCTGATCCTGGAAGCACCTATCGAACACGTGATGAGATTAGTGGTATTAGACAGGTTGATACTCAATTCACATTACTTTTCCAAGGACTCATTTGTTAAATGTTAGATATTCCGTGTTGTATTTAATCAAGTTAATACAAAAGTGACATCCTGGATATTATTTTTCTAGGAGCGTGATCCAATTGAAAGAATTAGGAAGCTGATATTGTCTCATGACCTAGCTACTGAGAAAGAGTTGAAGGTATTTTACTTAAGTTCATTTATGAAACTATTGGCATTGAAATGTTGTAAGGAACTTGTTTGTGGTAATAAAATTATCAAAATATTGGAAAAAAATTCAGGACACTGAGAAGGAAGTGAGAAAAGAGGTAGACGATGCAATTGCCCAAGCTAAGGTAAGAAATTTTTTGCTTCTTTCATTTGATTTTGTAATTCTCATTTTAAATGATTTTAATGAAGTTTTTTGTATGTGATTTTCTTTATTAATATTATTTTCAATTTTGTCTAGTTGTTTGTGAATACCTGATGGATCTTCACAGCATTGATTCTTTTTCCTTTAATTCCAGGAAAGTCCAATGCCTGAACCTTCTGAACTCTTCACAAATGTGTACGCGAAAGGTTTGGGTGCTGAGGTAAGAATCATTTGCTTTAGATATTTATATTTATTGTTTGCATGTCATTATCTTTGCTAATGTTGCTTATTTCGTCCTCTTAGGTAAATTGTTAATTTCTATAATGAATGATTCTCATTTTTTTTTTTTTAAAGTAACATTGCTTAAAGGCTAAAGCTTATTAGTAGATAAGAACAGTATCCTTCAAATGTAGAGCTTTGCTGAAACTGCTCTTCCATCATGAATCTGATTTGAAGAGTTAGTTAATCCAAACTAATCTACTTGTTAGCGCATTCTTCCCAAGTTTTCCATGAAAAATATGCAACATATAACCCAACGAAAAGCTAGCAGGCTTCTATGTCAATGTGAAAAATGTTATGATGATCCCTTTGGCTGGTGCATTATATCATTAGCATAGTCGGCCAATCTTGAGTTTCCATGATTAAGTTATTATCTAAAGTATTTACCATGATGATCCTGGCTGCTCTGATGGTAAAGTTGAGGATCATAGGTTGGATCAATGACATAAAGTACTTTCAATGCTTTAATCGACGCATTATTTTTCTGTGGTGTACTCGTGCCTATAGATGAGAACAATTCACCTGGCCCAATGGCCCATGAGAAGCCCAATGCAATTCTGTGTGTGTATTCTGTTTTTGTTTTTTTTAGTACATTTGGTATGGAGTATGAAATTATCTTGCTGAATTGATCTGATTCTGGCTCATGCAGTTAGAAATACGGCAATTGTTATTTTCCTCCCTTACTGATACTGATGTGTGTTTCATGAATTTTTTTTTTTTTTAACTGCAGTCATTTGGAGCAGATAGGAAAGAAGTAAGAGCTACACTTCCTTAAATCGAGACTTCTGTGGTTTATTTTGACCTACCTCTTCACATCATTTAGACTCTTTTACCCACCCATCAATCTTGGAAGAACGAAGAACAATAAAGTAACCAAGGGGAAGGTGGCCAGCTCTTCCCAGCTACTATTTTGATTTTGCACTAAGATTTTTCACTTGATTTGATTCTTCCCTAGTTTATGGGTAGAATTGTTACATTTTAGCTGTTTAGTATTTTGGTTGAGCCCACGGTTTTACATTCCTATGATTGACTATAGCTTGCTGTTATGTTCAGAAATGTATGAATATACTTTTTCTTGAAATGTGGAAGAGCTTTTGTGCTCGCATTTATCGGTACAAAGGTAAAGTATCTTAAGGTTTATTGGTAACTTGGGCTGAAATGTCTTGGGTTGTGATGACCTCCCATAGGTTTATTGGTATCTTAAGTATCTTAAGATACTTAAGTATCTTAAGGTTTATTTGGTAACTTGGGCTGAAATGTCTTGGGTTGTTACTTAGTTTGCCAAAGTTTACTTTTCTGGAAAGGCGGTAGGGGGTATGATGACCTCCCATAAGCCATACTACCCGCTTTGGACCACACCTTGGAAGATATCAGCTGGTGATGATTGATATGTTTTACAGATATAGAGTCAGACAATAATCCAGCTTTCCAATTAGATTGTCGATGATCCAACCTTATTGCCCTTTGTAGGCACCAATGAGGTTTTGGCCTTTTCTCGGCGGTAGCTCGAGGGTTATAGTATTATTATTGAAAAAATAATTGGGTTATTAAAAATTTGAGTTGAAAAAATTATTTTAAAAATGTGGTTTATTGCATCAAAAAAAATGTGATTTAAATTTTTTTAAATATTTAGTATTGTTGTGAAAAAGTGTTATGAGAAATTGAAATGTAAAAAAAAAAAATTTATTTAAAATAATAAAAGTTTAGACATACGAGGATAATAAAATTATTTTATTCAAAAGTTAGTTTTCAAATCGTAAAAGTTTTTTTTTGTTTTTGTTTGGGTTATCAAATCATGATTTTAATCGTAAAAGTCAAATTTAACATTGCGTTTATTATGAGATGTAATTTTTTACCTGAAAAGTTGTGCTAATAACAATGTTAAACGGTCTTAAGTAGAACAAATAATGGGTTTTTTTTTTTTGAAAAAGGGAGTGGGAATAGTTATGGAAGTTGAATTTTGCCTGAAAGATGAAGGTTAGGATTCAATTTATTAATTTTTTGTTCATTATTTTTCAATACATTTGTCATTATCATTTATATGTATAGGATTTACTTATTAGTTGTGAAAATTATAATTATGAATGGTGATTAAAGATATATTGAAATGTAATGAAAGGAAGTTGGATCCGAATATGCTGCTCTTAAACGTAGTTATGTGTGAGTTAACATATGTCGAAAATCACTTACTCATTAATTAAAATTATATTTATAAATGATAATTAAAGATATAATGAAAAGTAATGGAAGAATTCTAGATGTAGTTATGCGTGAGTTAACATATGAGGAAACCATTATATCCTTTTTGTCGAACACAAATATTTTGCATTGGCCAGGCCTGGTCGGTTTAGCAATTCACAAATTCCTAGTTCAATCCCTGGCGTTGAAAGAACAACCATTGGGGTAAAAGGACATGAGAAGTAAAGGAGACCGTAGAATGTGGGTAAGAGAAGGCGTGAGTTTAGTTAATGGTAATATGAAGTTATGAAAGGATGGAGGAGGCGGTCATGGTAGCCATGATTAGCATGGGAAAAGAGAATCCTTTTCACAAAACCTTTAAAAGTTGAAATCCATTTTTGTAGCTTTATTTATTTATTATATTTTTTCAACTTCCAAAATTCGTATACAATTGAATTGATACCATTGCTGGAGAAAGATGGGAATATTTATTCGACGGTAGATTCGTTGGTAACTGTGAAGAACAGCAGCAAGAAACTTGCTTGTCTCACGGGCGAGCTGAAATTGTCACATTTACCACAACTTTTACAAACCAATCTCAAATCTTTGTTGTTAATCGTAATAAGATTTTGAAATTTTTTGATTATTTGTTAATTAGATTTAAAATTTAAAAATAATTGAATTAATCGAATTATTTGAAATATATAAAAAAAACGTTATATTTTTAAATTTTGATTACAATTATTTATTTATTTATTATGAATAAAATTTTTACTTATATTTTATATTTGAATATTTATTGAATAATTATATTTATTTGAATTATAAAAATAATATAATTTTAACTTAACTTGTCTTCCATTAGATTTGCATCCCCTGTGTCAGAGTGGTGTGGACCAACCAAACCAAGGAGAATAAGGGGCCCATCCACGGCCCACGTGCCCTCACCATTCCAATGGGCTCTTTCTATTTTCTCTTCTTGTTTTTATTATTATCTCATTAATAAAAAAGTCAGTCCTCTCTCTCTCTCTCTCAATCTGATTTCACATTCATCATCGATCCCATTCCCCTCCTTTCTTTAGTACTGCCAAAAATAAATACTAATTAAGTTACTACTGCAGCTGCAGCTGTTTTGGGCTGGCTCCTAGCAGAATTGCAGAGTATCCTATGCCGAATATAGGATTCAGAAAAAGAAAACACCCACTTTCCCAACTTCTCCCATCTTCCAATAATCCCTTATTTAATCTCAAAATATATATATATATATATATGGATTTTGCTAATAGGTTACTATATATATATATATATATATATATATATATATATATATATATAATCAGCAACCAACCAAACACTTCTTATTTATCTGCTCTACACCCCCACACGTGCACTTAAATATTAGAGGTGCCAAAATGAATCCGAACTCAAAAATCCGCCTAGAAAAACCCGAACCTGAACCCGCCCAAACCCGATTTGACCAAAAAGTCAAAAACCCGAACCTGAAAAAGCCCGAACCCGAATGGGCCCGAACCCGAATGGACCCGAACCCGAATGGACTCGAACCTGAATGGGTCCGAACCCGAATGAGCCCGAACCCAAATGGACCCGAACCCGAGACCGGCCCGAACCCGAACCCGAATTTAATACTAAAAATAAAAATAATCAAATTGCAATTAATTTTTTTTTTTTTTACAAAGCAATAACTTTAATTATTAATTTTATTCTAATTTTTTTTAATAATTTAATTAAAATTTAATATATTATATATATATGATGATGATGAAATAATAATTTTATCAAAAAGTAAATTATATTTTGTACTTATAAGTTATAACTTTAACGTCTCATATCATGATGAATTTACAATCTAAATATTTTAAATTCTTGAAAATTTTAGAGATGTGAAAAAAATTTTGACAATAATTCAATTAATCTATAAGGGTAAAAAAATTGACAATAATTCAATTATTTTGGCCTTTTGGGTTATACTTATACGGTTAGGTTAGGGTGGGTTTAATTGGATTATGGCTTTCATGTGATTTTATTTTAGCGGGTGGGTTTAATGGGGTTTTGGGTTTTATGGCCTTTTGGTTTTGGGTATATTTATTATATATTAATAAATAATCATATTAATTATATATTTATTACGTATAATTTAAATATAAATTATATTTTTTTAGTACTACTTTATAATTTATACTTTATACTGATGAAAAAAATATAAGTACTCGATATATATATATATATATATCTTGACTATAAGCATAAATGTTTTGCATTTTATAAGTATATAAACGAATAGATGAAGGCCAGGATTTATTTTTAAAAGTTTTTATTTTATAGTGAATATAAATTATAATCTATTTATATTTTGAAATTCGAGTTCATCAAATCAATTATTTTAAATATCAATATGATTAATTTATAATATATCATATTTTTTATAATAAATTATTTCAAAATTTGATTTTATATAACAAATTAATTTCTTATTCTTTTGGTGCAAACAAATATTAATTTTAAAAAATAAATATAATTAAAAATATCATATAATAGCAAAAGTATAAAAATAATAATAAATTAATAATTTGTTTTTAGATATAAATATTTAAATTACGTAAAAATGATTACATCTAATATAAAATAAAATGATGTAAAACATACCCGAACCAAGACCGAACCCGAACCCAGACCGAACCCGAACCCGAATGGGCCCGAACCCGAATGAGCCCGAACCCGAATAGGCCCGAACCCGAATGAGCCCGAACCCGAATGAGCCCGAACCCGAATGGACCCGAACCCGAATGAGCCCGAACCCGGATGGACCCGAATCCAAATGAGCCCGAACCCGAATGAACCCGAACCCGAATAAACCCGAACCCGAATGAACCCGACCCGAACCCGCCTAATTGCCACCTCTATTAAATATTATCACATCTTTCAATTCTCACTCTAATTAACTTAAATTTTATTTATTTAAACCTTTTAAGTTTGTCTCCATTGCTCTGAATCTGATACAAGCCAGCCAGCCAGCCAGGGCTTCAAATTTTAGTCTATATTTACATGCTTTCTCTCACAGACAGACAGTGCATATCCCCCATAATTTATTGGTTTGGTGTTGTTTATTAAAATAAAATTCTTGTTGGAACTTGGAAGTTGGAAATTTTAATTGCTTGCCAAACGAGGTCTTCATCAAATAAACTAGAACATTTTCATTTACAAGTTGGGTTGGTGCCCTGCCCAGAATCAGAATCTTTGTACTCTACACTCGAAATTTCCACCTTAGAGAGCTCACTAATCATTCCTATTTTATAAACATTTCTCTTTACCGACCAACCAAACCCCATTATCATTATTATTTTCTCTAGTTTCATTTTGCTTTTAATTGGACTATGCCTTGAAAATGTAAGGAAATTTGTTCCTTTCAGATTTTATTTTGGTTGGTTCATTTTTTTCCAACCCAAACAGTTGGTGTTTTTAAGAGTGGTTAGTTAAATTACCGTTGTGAGCACGAAAAGTTGGTTTGTAGTGGAATAACTTCTGCTTCTTGACTTGCGAAAAGTGAAGCTTTTAATTAGATTTGATAATTTTTCTATGTGTTATGTTTGATATTTTTTTTATATTAGTTGTGTAGAATAATATAATATAAATTATTAAATATATTAAAATTTTAAATATGAATATAATATATATATTAAATGTATTATTTTAATTATATTTAAATATATTATATCGTGTTTATTATATTATTTTATATATTTATTAAACGTGTCATATTCGTATTATGTTTTTCATATGTATTCAAAATTACTAAACAGTCAATTTAAGCCTTAAATATGAATCAATTGAGATATAATGAAAGTTGGGTGTGATTCTCATTTCTAAGAGAGAGCCAAGTGTTGGGAGGCGGAAAGTTGAGTGCATTGGCAATTTGGCATTTGGGTTCTTTGGGTTCACGCCCACTCAACCAATGATTCTTCTTTTCGTCTATGCATTTTGATTTTTTTTTTTTTTTTGGAAATTATATTTTCATGTTTCTTTGTTTAATTACCTTAAAAGAAATCAGAGTTGTGATTTAATTCCATAAGTTATTTGCAAATTGTAAACTAACACATGTTAGTTATTTTTAATAGTAGCACTACTCTGTAACATTTTTTTAAGATTTTGTATCGAGTGTTTTTAAATTAATTAATATATTATTTATAATAATAATATTGTATATTGATAATTTTATTTATTACTTTTAATATATTAAATAAAAATATTATTATATAAAATAATTTTAAAAAATATTCTTAAGACAATAATTAACAAAAATTCTTTTATTTATTTATAATGTACCAAACTCATTGGATTGTGTCCTGTGCTCAAAGTACTGCATTAACTGTAACATGATGACAACTTCAATACGGAGACAACTGCTCTAGGTATCAAATTCTTTAACAAATTCTTAGAATTAACTATTCATTTTGTGTTTATATTATTTTATATATCATAATCACTTTTAAGATATTATATATTTTATATAAATTTTGACATGTTAAAAATTTATGTTATATAGATTTTGACACATTCGTGTCTTCATATCGTATCTAAAATTATCAAGTCAATTCCACTATAATTGGACATATCATTTTCAATACTTGTACTCTACAACAACTACATATAATCTTCACAATATTTAATTTTATATATTTGCTGTAATTATAAATAAAGTTTAAAAGTAGCTAAGCTTATATGAACTTTTTTTTTACATAGATTTAATCTCATTTTATCATTCAAGCTTTAAGATTTTAAAACAAAATTTAAAACTCTAATAGCTGAAATGTCAATTCTTTTAGTGACGGATTATATGAATTCTGAGTGTAAAGAATATTACACTAGATTATCATTGTAAAGAATATTAGCATTGTAAGGAATATTAGCAATGTTATCTCTTTTTCGTAACATGGTATCAGAGCACTGCCCAACGAAACCCACCAGATCTCAGAATCACTTTGCTGGCTCTCGACATATCTCACAACTCTGCTGCTGCTGCTGCTAATGAAGACTTCATTACTACTATCTCTCCGACTCAATCTACCATATCTCTTGGTGATCTTCAAACCATCCTACAACAAGTCATTTCCTCTGGTCATCGCACTGCTCTTTCTACCACCACAGGTACATCTTCTTGGTTCTTCGACTCTGCTTACTCTAATATATGACTCATGACTCATGGTCTTTTTCTTCTTTATCTCCTATCACATCACCTACAACCTACACAGCTGATGGTTCTATCATGAAAGTTATTCATACTGGCAATTTCTCAACTTCAACCTTAAATTTGCATGATACGTTTCTTGTACCCAAATTGACTTTAAATCTCATCTTTATTGGTCAACTATGTGAACTCGGTTTTAACATAATATTTTCTTCTACTGGCTGTCGTGTGTAGGATCCACACACGGGAAAGATCTTTGGGACAGGCCATAAGGTTGGACGTTTATACGAGCTTACCTCTCTACATGTTCCTACCTCTCATTCCTCACTACACTGTGCCGCCACTGTTCCTTCCTCTTTCCAATTATGGCATCTACGTCTGGCTCATCTATCTCTTAGTAAACTTTGTTCCTTAATTTCATCTGGGTCACTAGGTTATATTGCTAATGAATCTCTTCAATGTATTTCTTGTCAAACTGCAAAACAACCTACTTTATCTTTTAATATAAATGATTCTATTTCTCATGCTCCTTTTGATCTTGTTCACTCTGATATTTGGGGAGCCTCACCTACACCAACAATGGGTGGTTCCAAATACTTTGTTGTGTTTATTGATGATTATTCTCACTTTACATGGATTTATTTGATGAAGAATCATTCAGAATTATCCCAAATTTACATGAACTTTGCATCCATGATAAAGACTCAATTTTCTCAGACTATCAAAATTCTACACACTGATAATGCATCAGAATATCTTGAGTCCACTCTTGCTATGTTTCTTAAACAACATGAAACTAGTGTTCAACGTTCTTGTCCCGGCACATCCCAACAAAATGGCAGAGCAGAATGAAAGCACCGTCAGATTCTTGATATCTCTCGATCCCTACTTTTCTCTGCATCTTGTCCATCTAAATTTTGGGGTGAGGCAGCTCTCACAGCTGTATATGTTGTCAATAGAATACCTTCTTCCACCATCTCAAACCTCTCCCCTTATGAGTGATTGCATGGCACTCCACCTGCTTATAACTCTCTCAAAGTCTTTGGGTGTGCTTGTTTTGTGTTACTTCAATCCCATGAGCATAACAAGTTACAACCTCGTGCGCGTCTCTATTGCTTTCTAGGATATGGTATTGAACATAAAGGGTATAGGTGTTGGGATCTTGTCTCTTATTGCCTTCGCATTTCTCGACATGTCATTTTCTAGGAAAATATCATGTTTTCTTCCTTATCTTGTTTTCATACCACTTCTCCATTACTTACTAATATGTCTCATGAATTATTTCCCAATACTTT
Source organism: Fremontodendron californicum (assembly GCA_030761205.1). NCBI lineage: Eukaryota > Viridiplantae > Streptophyta > Magnoliopsida > Malvales > Malvaceae > Fremontodendron > Fremontodendron californicum. The sequence continues at coordinate 16,080,896 of JAULJL010000013.1, read as the reverse complement.
TGATGCACGTACAAAGACTTCCAATATTAAGGCTCATCCTTCAAATTCTCTCCCAGATGATGGACCTGCACTACCTTCCACCTCTGAATTGCCTGTTAAGTCAACATCCCGGTCTACAAGAGTAAAGGTACCCCATGTACACCTTCTTGATTATCATTGTTATTCTACTATTTCTACCTTATATGAGCCTCAATCCTATCGGGAGGCTAGTACTGACCCTCTTTGGCAGCAAGCTATGCAAGAAGAACTTCAAGCTTTGGAAAACACTCATACTTGGGATTTGGTTGATCCTCCTAAAGACAAAGCTCTTGTGGGATGTAAGTGGGTTTATAAAATCAAAAACCACTCAGACGGGACTATTGAACGATACAAGACTCGTCTTGTTGCTAGGGGATTCACACAGGAATATGGTATTGACTATGAAGAAACTTTTGCACCTATTGCCCGTCTTACTTCTGTGCGTAGTTTACTTGTTGTTGCTGCAGCCAAATAATGGCCTTTATATCATATGGATGTTAAAAATACATTTCTCAATGAAATTCTGGATGAAGAGGTTTACATGAAACCACCTCCAGGTTATTCTCATCCTGCCAACAAAGTCTGTCGTCTCCGTCGAGCTTTATATGGCTTAAAACAGGCCCCTCGTGCTTGATTTTCTACCTTCAGTAGTACTGTATGTGATTTTGGCTTCTCTTCTAGTGCATATGATTCTGCCCTCTTCATCCAGCAAACTGATCATGGTATTGTTCTGCTTCTTCTTTATGTTGATGACATGATCATCACTGGTAGCGATACTATTGGAATTTCCAAATTCAAGCAATTTCTTTGTAGCAAATTTGACATGAAAGATCTTGGTCGTCTCAGTTATTTCTTGGGACTAGAGGTTACTTCTACATCTACTGGCAAAATATGCCTCTGACCTTCTTTCCCATTCAGGCATTACAGATAATAAAATTACTTCCACTCCTCTTGAATACAACGTGAAGTTGTCTCCCACTGATGGAACTCCTCTGTCTGATCCCACTCGGTATTGGCAATTAGTTGGCAGTCTTGTTTATCTTACTGCAACTCGCCCTAACATCTCTTATGCTGTCCACATTGTTAGACAGTTTATGGCTGCTCCAAGGTCTTCTCATCACGCAGCTGTTTTACGCATTCTTCGTTATTTTAAAGGTACCTTATTTCATGGACTTCACTTTTCGGTCTCATCTTTCTTCCAGCTACGTGCGTATTCTGATGCTGATTGGGCTGGTGATCCAACCAATCGACGGTCTACAACCGGCTATTGTATTTTTTTTGGTGATTCCTTAATCTCTTGGCGTAGTAAGAAGCAGTCATTTATAGCTCGTTCTAGTAATGAGGAAGAGTATCGTGCCCTTGCTGACACTACGGCAGAATTATTGTGGCTTCGTTGGCTTCTTTTCGATCTTGGTGTACCTTCTTCTTATCCAACTCCTCTCTACTGTGACAATCAGAGTGTAATTCAAATTGCTAATAATGATGTTTTTCATGAAAGAACTAAGCACATTGAGATTGATTGTCACTTCATTCGTCAACATATTACTAATGGTGATCTTCGTTTATTCTTTCTTCGCTCAGAAGACCAACCTGCTGATCTCTTCACCAAAACTCATCTTCATGGGCGTCTTGATAACTTACTCAGCAAACTCAAGATGATGTTTCTACCTCCATCTCGAGTTTGAGGGGGGTGTAAAGAATATTAAACTAGATTATCATTGTAAAAAATATTACACTAGATTAGCATTGTAAAGAATATTAGCATTGTAAGGAATATTAGCATTATAAAGAATATTAGACTAGATTAGCATTGTAAAGAATATCACACCTTTCTAGATTAGCATAATCTTAGGCATAATTATTTTCTATCTTGTATAGTTCATGTTATCACCTTATAAATAGGGTTCTTGTGTAACCTATCAAAAACATACCAAATACAAGTTATCTTATCTCAACTTGTTTCTCTACATTTTACTTCTTAACATTTCTGCTTCTTCTGCTTTAGTCTCTTTTTTGTAACACTGAGAAGTAAGTATGGAGTATTTTGTATAGCTGCTTAAATAATTAGTGCTATTTAGAAGAAATTTTGTATTGTAACATAGGTAGGTAGGTATAACTTGAGAAATAACCTTATCTTCAAAATAAAATGTTCCAAAGTGTTTTATGTATCACAGTACTCCAATGACAAAACTAGAAGTATTTAGGGGCTGGATCGGATCGGGTCGGATTTATATTTTATATTAATAAATATTTTATTTGTTCAAGTTCAATCTAACCCGAAAAATGAGTAGAAAATTTTACTCAAATTTCGTCCGATCATATAAAACCATGATCAAACCCGCTCAAATTTATATATAGAGGGATCGATCCTTATGTAAAAAGAACTAATTCCTTAAAAATCTATATTAATAATAGTAAAATCAATTGGGCTGAGTCGAGTTTGGGAAAAATGTCATATCCAAAATCTGACCCAATTTTTTAACGGACTTCATTTTTTATCCAAACTGGTTTTTGAACCCTATTTTTTTCAAAGGGTAAAAGACACTTACTCCCTAGGGTTTAGTGAAAATTTCACTTACCCCCCTAAAGTTTCGAAAATTCCACTTTACCCCCTATTCAAGTTATAAAATAATCAAATGACAATTTTATCCTTTAAGCTTTTTGGAGATAACCCATGATTAGGGGGTTCGATAAGGTTTGATTTTAGACAAAAATTGCAGTTAATATGTAGTATTCTGGTTTTTAACACTTTGCGATTACCGAACCGAATAGAATTAAAAATCGTACCGACCCGAACCAAATTCCATCACTTCGGACCCGAACTCGATTTTATTTAAAATTTTATCCCCCGACCCGACCTCCGTTTAGATATACTAGAAACCGCCCCGGATTCGATTTTATTTAAATTTTAGCCCCCGACCTCGAACCCGAACCCGATCCTGAAAAAAAAACCTCCAATCCCATCCCAATTAGACTGAACTAACCGACCCTTTTAATTTTATTTTAAATATAATTATTTATATAATAATTTAAAATTATATATAATATAATATATCATTTATATTATATAATAATATATAATATATAATAAATAAATTATTTTTTAAACAGTTAAAATCGATTAAACCGACCGAACCGACCGACTTAAGTTGGTTTTGATTTTTTCGGTTTTAGAATCTTTGTTGGTCAGTTCGGTCGGTTTTATAAGTTTAGTCGGTTTAATCGATTTTTGAAATTTTAGAACCGAACCAACCAAAGCGACTGAATGCTCCCCCCTAATAATATATAAAATTAATATATATAAAAAATTAAAAGTTAGAAAAATAAAAAAATAAACGGGGGTGAGTCAATTCGGGTTTATAGTAAACACAAACCCGACTCGAACCCTTTACTTTTTGAAATTATCTGCCTAACCTGACGGTTCGGATTATTTTACCAACCATAGACATGTTCTATACCATAAAAGGACAGTTTTGACATGATATTAATTTTCAGGGGAGAAAGAGGGTATTATCCAAATCTCAAGAGGGGAAAGAAGGTATTATCCAAATCTCAAGGAATATCTGAAATTATACCCAAACTTTAAGAAATTTTTAATATTTTTCCTTTTTCAAATCCTCTAAATTTTTTAATTTAAACGAATAATTTGATTTTAAACAAGTGTGTATATTATTTATATTGATAAAGAAATAATGAATTTTTTTTATTTGGGTTAAGACAGTCGAGAAAAAAGACTGTTGGGTTTGTAAACGTTGTTTTGACATACGGAATAACAATCCTGTTGGTTGGCTGTTGGTTACTGGCTACAGCATATTTCTCTCGTTAATAGGCGAAGGATGGAGATTGGAGAGGAGAGGAGAGGAGAGCAAGAACAAGAAGCAATAAGTGAAGGAGGGTGGCAGTGGCAGGCTGATCATAGCCGTCAACATCACTAGTAGAGCTGCTCATGGGCCGGGCCGGGCCGCGGCCCGTTTTTTTTATTTTCTCTGCCCAGGCCCGGCCTTGGGTCGCCAGGCCCGCCCGTTTAGGCCCGAAACACTGTTCATTGGAATAAAAAATAATTTTTTTTTTATTTTTTTTAATTTTTTTTATAATTAAAATTAAATAAAATAATATTATTATAATAAAAATTACTGTTCCGGGTCAGGCCGGGCCGGAACACAAAATATCCTACCCAAGCCCTGCCCAATACGGGCCAGGCCTGCCGGGCCGGGCGGGCTGCCCGGCCCGTGAGCAGGTCTAATCACTAGCAATTAAACCACGATGAAATTAGGGATGGGTTGGATTGGATGCATAGCTGTTAAGCTATTGCTGGGAAGGCCCAAGGCTGAGGCTGGCTGGCCACTGCCACTGGATCATAAATTAGTGTTATAGTAGTAGTACTCGCTAGTAGTAAGTAATTCCTTTTTTTTTTTTTTTAATCTAAAATCGATGCTTCTCTCTCTTTCTGCTGCATAATATTAGCTGGCATCCCACTATTACTATTAGCTTCAAGATTTGACTTGTCACCTGAAAAAAGTTCTTGCTACCAAAACTGTAATAATAGAGATGACAAATGGGAAAAATTCGAACCCAATCACATTGGTTTTGGAAATTTTTTATGTTTGAGAGGCTTGAACTACGCTTTGTGTGTAGTATGATAAACTCTATAATGATATCAATTTTTTATTCCTAAACTTATTTACTATAATTAGATTTTTCTAACTTTTTTGTTGTTTAAAATTTAAAATTATGAATTTATCAATGTAGACATTTATTTATTATAAGGATTATCATTCTGACAATTAAGTTTTTTAATTTTATAAATGAAATTAAAAAATTATCACATATATTTTTTTTTAAGTATAATCTAAGGATATGTGATATTTTTTAATCCCGTTTGTGGAGTTAAAAAATTCTACTATCAGTATACAAAATAATAATTTTTACTATAATTAGATTTTTCATTTTTTTATTGTTTAAATCCTTAAATTATGAATTTATCTTTTCAAAAAGATTTTTCTAATTTACATGAAAATTTATAAAAAGAACTACATTAGTCAAATATACAAAATTAATTTTACCCTTAACTCTTTTTTCCCCATCTTTTACTTACTATTGAGCTTTTAATTGTTTTAAACTATTATTCTATTTTTACAAAAGAAATTATTAGTTTGACGTTATTTTTTGTTATTTTTTTTTTCAATCTTTTATGTAAGCAATTTGAATGGCAATATGTAAAATATATAACTTGAGTTTGTATTTGATACATTAAGATAATTTTTTTTAACTCCACATACGAATTAAAAATTTATAACATCTTTCATTTATTTAATTACTTTTTTTTTAAAATATACTTTAAAATATATGTGTCAATTTATTAATTTAATTGTAAAATTTAAAAATTTGACCAATAATGAATCATATAATTTCTCATATAATTATCAAAAGGAAATTATACATTTTATTTCACAACATTACCAATCATTTGATTTATTGCATTTTTATTATATTGGTATTTTTTGTTAAAAAAGTTTTATTTACTATTTTTATAAATAACTTAATTTCAAAGGTAGAAGGATGTTTTTCATCAAATTAAAAAGGGATAAATATATATTTTTTTTATCATATCTTAAACAATCTTTGCATTTATCTTTATTTTTAATCGAACTGTGTAAATTTGTTGACTTTTAAAATTGTCAAATTTTATTAAAATTCAAATCTTTATATTTTAAAGATCACCGGGCACCGGCCAACAAATTTCGATTTTAAAATCCAAATCCATATATTTTGGCTTCAAATGCCCATGTTGTAAATCAACATAAAAATATATAACTCTAAGATAAAAACAATTCTCTCGTCCATTCCTTTCATCAGCAGTTTCTCTTTCAAATCCAAGTCCTCAGCACCGTTCCTCTGTTTGTTTCCACAGAAAAAAAAAAAATCAAAAAGAAAATCAAAAGAAGAAAAGAAGGAAAAAGGCGCAAAAATTCCACTGCCAATTATTCATTTTGGGTAATAATAACTCTCTTTCGTTTCTTTTCTTTTCCTCTCATCAATAAGCCGTGTTTCGCTTTGAAACCGTGTTGATTTTTTCCTTCAAAGCCTTGAAAACTGTGTCCTTAATCTTCACAACCATCCCTTTCTTTCCTCTTATGCTTCCATTTCCCTTTCACCGCAATTCCGATTGTCAAAATTTCTCTGTCAAAGAACTCAACTGAAAATTAAAAAACAGTGTCTTTTTCTTGTTCTTTTTTCCTCACTATAATGCGTTTCATTTTAAATGCCGTCGCCGTTTTACTTCTTAATTTATTGCTAACGGCGACGTTTTGTGTTGGGATTCGGACCATCGGCGGAGGAGATGGGTTTGGGTTCGGATTTTCGGAGGCACCGGATTACCGTAACGGAGTGGAATGTCCGGTTTCTGTCAATAAAGAAGTCGTTTCTTCCTGCGACCCGTCTTTAGTCCACGTGGCGATGACTTTAGACTCCGAATACTTGCGTGGCTCGATCGCCGCCGTGCACTCCGTCCTCCGCCACGCGTCATGTCCAGAAAACATCTTCTTTCACTTCATAGCCGCCGAGTTCGACCCGGCGAGTCCCAGAGTCTTGAGCAAACTCGTTCGATCCACCTTCCCTTCACTCAACTTCAAAATCTACATCTTCCGGGAAGACTCCGTTATCAACTTAATCTCTTCTTCAATCCGGCAAGCCCTGGAGAACCCACTCAACTACGCTCGAAACTATCTAGGAGACATCCTAGATCTTTGCGTTGACCGAGTTATTTATCTCGACTCAGACCTGGTCGTCGTCGACGACATTCTCAAACTCTGGAACACAACCCTGACAAACTCACGTGTGATCGGCGCACCCGAATATTGCCATGCCAACTTCACCAAGTATTTCACGGATGGGTTTTGGTCCGACCCGGTTATTTCCCGGGTCTTCCAGTCGAGAAAGCCGTGTTATTTCAACACGGGGGTTATGGTAATGGATTTGGTTCGTTGGAGAGAAGGAAATTATAGGAAAAGAATTGAGAACTGGATGGAAATACAGAGGAAACGAAGGATTTACGAGTTGGGTTCGTTGCCTCCGTTTTTGCTTGTATTTGCTGGGAATATGGAAGCCATTGATCATAGATGGAATCAACATGGGCTTGGCGGGGACAATGTAAGAGGTTCTTGTCGTTCGTTGCATTCTGGTCCTGTTAGCTTATTGCATTGGAGTGGGAAAGGGAAGCCGTGGGTTCGACTCGATGCCAGAAAACCTTGTCCGCTTGATCATCTTTGGAAACCCTACGATCTTTACAAGGGCAGTTTGGTTAAAGATCAGTCTTCTTCTTCTTCTTCTACTACTACTACTACTTCAATATTCTTGGGGTTTTCCAATTATTTGTCATGATTCTTTCTTTCTTTCCTTTTACATGGTGACAGAAATGATGATGATTATTTGATAGAGAGCTCAGCTGTGTACAGATTGAAAATTTTAAATTTTTTGGGGTTATCTGCTGGGATTTATTTCTTTCATCAGAGGGGGTTTCCATATTTTGGAACAATTTTGGTTGGGTTGATTTCTTTGTATGAATAACATTCAGTTGTTCATTTTTAATTTCATTCATTTCCCATTTTCTCTTATGCCTCTACATTTTTTTCCCTTTCATTTTTCCTTGTATGTATCTGAATTGATGTTCTGTTTTGTGGTTCGCATTTTTTTTTTTCCATCCTTTTTCTGACCTTCAAAAAATAATTGAATTGCTTGCCAGTTATCAAACTATGATTGGTTTCATTTCATCATTTCTTGTATTTAACAATGATTCTATTCCAAGAGAACATTCAAGTTCAACCGAAAAAAAAAATGTAGCAAGATAATAATGCAAGGCAAGTTGAGAAGATACCGGAAACAATGCAAATTTTTTGTGCTTTTGTGAAATGTCTTTATATCGGCTGTTCACGGGACATTGTTGGGGTGCGAAAAAAAAAAAAAAAACACGCACTCTTTCGTAAGAAATTTCAACAAATATGTGACCCACTCACTCAGCTCAAAGCCAATATCTTTTCTACTTCTGCTTCTCTTTTTCTTCCGAGAAATTTACACCTGGATGATTGAGTTTAAAGCCTGTTCTCTAATACTTTTAACAATCCTAATTTTGATATTGACTGTTTTAATTAATTTCTTTTCTAGACGTGTCAATTATTCCAAGGTCTAATGAGAAGCTGTGAGCAGATTCCCAAATGACTGTACTGATCCAGTTCAGCCACCATCAAATCACATTTTACCTGTGAAAAATTGAGTCCTTTGAGAAATTTCGACCTCGGAACTAATCTTAATAATATCGGACACAATATGAATTGATCACAATATGATTATGATATTAGACAGAATATAATTATATGATATAAAAATAATAAAAATATGAAATGAATATACAAATTATTCAAAATTTTCTGGCCTGTGGCGTTGACAACAACATTTCCAATAAGCCTAACATGATTGTGATTATGTTCATAGATTAGTTTCCATTTTCCATTTGTCAATTTGCCATACTGTCACATGCTTCACAGTTACTCCATTTTCATATAGAAAACAAAACAAAATAAAATTATTTAAAAGTTGAGACAATCCAGGGAATAAGATCTGGAGATGATGGTGATTGGGTTTTATTACTTTTACCAGATTGCACCACAAAAAAAAAAAAAAAAAAAAAAATTAAAATACAGATCAACAAGGAATGGCAGCTGGTAAATGGCTAATTGCCGCTAATCTTTCCGTCTTTGATCTTGGCAGTAAACAATAAATAATTGCTTTATTGAATTTGTTTTTTCTTCACTTAGATTCAGTTCAACTCAAATACAATTCCTTGTTAAACAAACTACTTTCACAAGCAATCCCAATAAATAAATAAATAATAACACCTGCTTGATTATGGTTTTTCTTGTAACAAACAATTTGAATCCACAATTATATGAATGACCGTTGGAAGGCCTATTTTATGTGAAAGAAGACTTGAACTACCATTTTTTCCTACACCAAGAATAAATAATAAATAAAAATCCAGTTCAAAAAATAAAAAATAAAAACAAATAATCAGTTAAAATGAGCCGCCAAGGTTCTTGCGTATCTTGGCAACATCCTTTCTGCTGATTTGAAATGCTTTTTCCAAAATTACGTCAGGAATTGATGGATTTGATACGAATGCAGCCCTGGAAGCTATTTGTGCACCTGGGTTTTGGCTGGCGAGCCCAGACACAGCCAAAGAGGGGTTCCTTGAGTCCAGGTTGTAAAGAAAATGGATAGTGAAAAGAGACGGTTAGAGGTATCCACAAAGCCCACAAAAAGAACACCCTGAAGACAGATGGTAACTTCCGAGGCCCGTGGGTGGGAGTTGGGGTGGAACAAGCCCGTTAGCCTCTATGTCCACACGGGCCATGGTTAGGCCCATGGTGTTAATTCCTTTCAAATTAGCAAGGGATTAGCCTTTGGTGTCACCAGGTTTAACTAGAGCTGAAGTGGTGAAATGAGAGGAAAGAGCCTAGACTTGGGTTGAGACTTGAGACAGGGTGCACCATTGAGAAATAAAAGGGGATTTTCTTGTATCTGCAACTGCAATGCAGTAATCTTGAAGTGGGTCAGGGTCAGGTCCAGCAAGGCCCAGTAGAAGAGTTAGGCCGAGGATTTTGTATCTGTTCCAAACTGACTGGACAACAGTGTCATCTTTTTTTTCTTTCTCCAAAGCAAATGCCCTTTCTGCTCAATGAGTGTCAATGAATAAAAAATCCGGAGGTTAAATTAGTATGATCTTTATTGGTTCAATAGGTCCAATCGGTTGAATTGAATTATTCAATTAAAAATAAATTAAATACTAAATATGTAATTTTGATATTAAATATAGTAATTAGTTAATAAAAATATGTATTTGTTTTAATGATATAATCTTTAACATATGATTACGAGGTTAAAGGTTCAACTCTGATCACTTACAAAAGTGTTTTAATAAAAAAATAATAAAAATAACAAAAAAATAATTTTTTATCGATTTAATCCAATTTTTTACCGATTCATTAAATTCCTAATTTCTTGATATGTGTCGGACCGAACAAACGATTCAACTGGCAGGTCCAATCTGATTTTTTCAATACTAACGAGTATAATCCATTTTATCATTAAATCGTATAAAAAACAGTATTAAGAATAAATGTATTAGTGAAAGTTAATTTACCATATTTCTTTTATAACAAAGTTTAGAACAGACAGAATTAGAAAAAATTCATTAGGATACCAAGGATTTTTTTAAATGACTTTTGTGATGAGAAATAGCAGAGTAAAATGGAAGATTGGAACCGTTGTTCTGATTTTGTTCCATTGTTTGTCAATTTGTCAGTAATGTGGCAGACTGGCAATGGCATACATCGTTTTACTTCAACAAAACAAAGTGAATCAAAGGGTCCACATTCCACAACCACAACTGTCCCAACTCCAAAGGCAGACTTGATATTTAATTCAGCAAACCAACCTGTGAACTTGTTAATCTCTCACAACTCGGCACTCTTTCTCCTCAAACACGATATAAAAATATGATATAAAAATAATATATTTAATAAATATAAAATAAAATAAAATAATAAATATAGATTAAAAAAATATATTTAACAAATTTATTATATTTATTTTTAAAATTTTAATATATTTAATAATTTATATTATATTTACTTTTACATATAACTTATAAAAAATATAAAACGCAACACATATATAAAATTATCAAATTTAATCTTTACTTCACTACTTTCCACGTGGGCCCTGCCTTACCCATCTACTATTTTTTTTTTTTTCAACCCTAATCTCATCACTCTTTCTCTGAGATTTTGACTGAAAAAATTTCATTGGTATGTACTATGTAGTAGTATCATTAAAAATTTGTTTGTTTTTCTTTTCTATTTAATCTTCATTATTCATCCAACTAACCTTTTAGCCAAATTGTCATATCTTATATCTCCAACCACTCTCATAGACAACTTTAAAACAACTGTTTTCTCTTTTTCAACTTTTTCTTGCTCTTGAAATAGTAGTAATCATATACAATTAAAAAGTTCCAAAGTTAAGTCATCTTTGGAAATGCAAGAATATGGATTATCTTTACTTTTTATCACTCATTTTTTTCTCTGGGGGTTATCTTTTTCTTGGATGATTGAGTTTATTATTTGGGACTTTCCACAAGTACAAGAAACAGACAAAGATTGTCATTTTACTATGAAAAAGTGAGTTTCGTAAATAGCAGGAAGTGTAAGAACCAAATTATACAGACACAAGCACATGCCCCCGTTATTCTTTGCTTCTTATTTCTCATATTTGGTTCCATTTTTCAAGGCTTCTTTTTGTCTTTATTCTGAATTATTTATTCTTCGGGTCTTTTTAGTGTGTGATCCAATGGATTAATGAGACCGCCCATGCCAGCTGCCAAGCCATAGTGTGCTTAAAGTTTGTGTCTTGATGTGTTAGGTTTGGGATAATTGAAATTCCAGTCTCCTTGGTGTTTTGAGAATTTAATGGGTGAATCAATAGTAGAAGCTTCAAATAAAGAAGTTAAGGTACACAAGTTTTGTCCTTGTGATCTGGTAAAAAGTTGGCCCATTTGTTTTTAATTCAGCTTCCATTATTGTTTCTTGAATTTGATTTGTTTGTTATTGATTGTTGATTGAATCATAATTTCATCAATTCCATGCTTTTTTCGATTTTGGGTGTTGCTATGAGTTGTCATTCTGTTTGTAGCTTCAGAATATGCTTCAATTTTTGGTTTTTTGTTTTTGTTTTTTATGTCATGTAAATAGATTGGGGAGATGGCTTCTTCAAACCCTGCTCTTGAAGTGTCAGTCTCGTTTGGGAGATTTGCGAATGATTCACTTTCTTGGGAGAAATGGTCATCTTTCTCTCCAAATAAGTACTTGGAGGAGGTCGAGAAGTGTGCTACTCCCGGATCAGTAGCTAAGAAAAAGGCTTACTTTGAAGAACATTACAAGAAGATTGCTGCAAGAAAAGCTGAGCTACTGGCTCAAGATAAGCCAATGGAAAGTAAATCTTTCAACTCAGATGATCAGAATTGTGGAGATCTGGTTGGTAAATCTAATGGTCAGTGCTCTGATGAAGGAGATAAGCAAGAAACTAACTTGGTAAATGAGGTGAATGTCATCCATTATGAGGAGCCTGAAATTGCAACGGATTGTCAAAACTCATCGGTTGAGGGAGTGAAAGAGAAAATAGATAGCAGAGAGGAAAATCAAGTAAAAGAGAAAATAGATAGCAGATTAGAAAATCAAGAGAAAGAGGAAATAGATAGCACAGTGGAAAGTCCAAAGTTAAACAAATCGGAAGAAACTGCTGCAGATGAAGCCGGTTTGGTAAAACCAGAAGTGGAAACTGTTTCCAAGCGATCTCAAGATGTGAAGGAGTTACCACAGAAATCAGAAAAAGGCATAGAAAACGCTCCAATTATCAAAGACAAAAAAGTAAAGTTGGGTCATTCGGCAAAACCTCATAAGGTGAGTTCATCATGTTTTTGAACTGATTTTTTATGTTGGAAAGCTTGACTCAAGTGAACTTGTTGTGTATCTCTTCAGATTCTAGCAAATGATGCTTTCTTCTCTCATTTTGATGTCTAGATTACACCAGTGAATAAGGAGAAAAACGAGACAAGGATAAAGAAGAAACCTGCATCCCCTGTGACTAAAACACCACAATTTTCTACACCTAGAGCATCAAAGCCAACATCAACTCCTACTACATCGTCTGCATCGAGAACTCCATCAAAAATGGGAAATACTTTATCTTATTCTTTACCAAAGACCAAGAATCCTTCTGTGGTAGAAAGCAAGAAAGTGGCTCCTAGATCCTTGCACATGTCCCTTAGTTTAGGCCCCTCAGGTTCTGGCCCAGCTTCCCTTGGAGCAACAAGAAAATCTTTAATTATGGAGAAAATGGGAGATAAGGATATTGTCAAACGAGCATTTAAGACATTTCAGAATAATTATAACCAATTGAAACCTTCCAGTCTGGAACAATCTCCAGCAATAAAACAGGTACTATGTTATCATTTTAATCCTTAAGGTCTACCTGACATATCTATTACTACTACATAAATTCACATTCATGGAACTTTTGTTTAAATTTTTCTTGGCAGGTGCCTGCAAAGGGGAAGGACTCAAGGTTTTCCACTTTGACAACTGCACAAAAGGAGAATGGAGGGTAAGGTTCTGAGTTTAAAAATTTCAGCTGACAAATGCATGCATGCTTGCATCAGTGGATTTGCATGCTAGTTGAGTCCTGATATGGATATGATGTTAGATACAGACAATACATCAGTGGATTTGCATGCTAGTTGAGTCCTGTTATGGATATGATGTTAGATACAGACAATATATAGGTATTTGCTATCTTTTTTTATGGATAACTAGGTATTTGCTATTATCTATCACATTCACATTAGACCTATTTTTGAAGCTTAAACTATTTCCTCTGTTAAAACTAATATTAATAGGATAATAATAGTGTGCAAATATGAAAAAGCAATCATTGAGCATGTGAGAACTCAAATATCCTGTGTAGAATGTGGTGATTTTAGGTTCTTAGGTATCTAGTATCTTAGCCATAAACCTGTTTGAATCAATTGTCATCTTTTTTTTTTTGGTTACAGAGGAGTGGGCTAACATACTAATTAATTGCCATTTTCATTTTTAACTTCACTTCTCAAATGCTACTTCTAGTTATGTTTAATGGATTAGCTCATATTTGAAGGTAATAAATCATCATAGCTGAAACCGTAAAGTATTTGCTCATAATTGAAGGGAGTTTGAAAGAGAGTTATGTTTCAATGGCTATGAATGTAAAATGCATATTTGAAAGTTAAAGAGGATTGAGCTCAGTTGTTTTCATCTATTGCTTGTGTTTCCCTTTTTTCCTACTGCAGTACTGATTATCATATCGTTACCAAGGTTTTTCATTTCTGTCAATCCTCTTTCCTCCCTCCCTCCCTCCTTTTCTGCATTTTTCCTTTTTGAGGTTGAAAGTACAAAAGGCAAAAAACGAGTTTTTTTTTTTTTTTTTGGGGGGGGGGGGGGATTGGGGATTGAGCAATTAACAAGTTGTTAGTTGTTGGATCACTGATATTTAACAAATTGGACAATACCACTTGAAATGAATATTCTTGTTAGAAAACTCATTTACTTCAAGCGCAATTAGCTTGAACTTGCCTTAATTTAAAATTCATACTATCAGTTTCTCCACTTCTTTCTGAGGAAGTAGCAATAATTCTTAAAATATCACTTCCAATACATATAAGCAGAAGTTATGCATGTGCCTGAAGCATCCATCATCTCGAAAATTCTTCATTGTTGCATTAATTGATTTTTGACAGGTCTTCTAGAGTTAGTGGTATGGAGAAAAAGAATGCTAAGGCTCCTCCATCTTATTTTGGCTTGAAAAGCGATGAAAGGGCAGAGAGAAGAAAGGAGGTATGCATAGAAGACTCCTTGCTAGTGCCTTTTGTATCTCATGCACAATTTCTTTTGATATTAATGTACATTGTTTGAATTTATTTAGAATCTCAGCATCTCATATCCTTTATTTCAGTTCCCAAAGAAATTGGAAGAAAAATCCAATGGTAGAGAAGCAGAGAGAAAATATCTCCAAACAAAATCGAAGGTACCATTAATTTTCATTTGTGTGAACAGGTCTTCACATTCTTGCCATCAACTTGATACAGCTACACATGCTCATATGGTCTCATAATTAATCAAACAAAACATAAGATAGTGGTTTTGACAGGCATTTTGGTTGTCAGATTCTAAGCGAGATAAAACGTCAGCACTCTTAAGAATATACTGACTGGCATATGTTTATCTAATTTAGACAATGGACATTGCTCAACAATATATCATTGACACAGGATAACAGAGATGTGGAGATCAAAAAGTTAAGGCAGAGCCTTAATTATAAAGCTACACCCCTACCTGGTTTTTATCATGGACAGAGAACATCAAAAAGCCCTCTCGATAAGGTATTTCTTGCTGTTGTTTTCTTGTTTTCAATTTTGCATAGTTCGGTTGTGATCCAACATGAAACTTTTGATGCCAATCATCTTAAAGAATACTTTCCATCACCTGCTGAGGCATACGTATAAACTACCATACATTTTCCTTTCACTTTGGTAAAAAATTAATTTGTTGATGCCAAATTTTTTGCAATTTTGATGTTTGGATCATGCCTGTACTTTTGTTATTATAATTGCAATGCTTAATGTGGAATTGTTTGTGATTGCAATGGAATACTTGGCTTTTAAGTCGAGGAACTACTAGTGACACTGAAGTTATAGCCAGTTCTGGTAGAGTTAGTGATGCCTGTGGTTGCATTGCTATGTTGTTTTAAGCTTGGTGTCTGTTTGGTAGTGGGCACCTATGTTGCTCCGACTCTTCATTTTTTTTTGAAGTACTTTTGTCCGGCCCATATCTAGATATGGGTATGGGATATGACCCTCCAAGGATCCTCCGATTACATGAAAAAACTTAGAAAAATTTGAATATACCTGTGTCGGATACATACCCGTATCTGAACTCACATTTGAGTAACATAGGTGGGCACCATGACGTGTGTGTTGTAGCTGTAGGACATAATGAATATGATTACCTTTCAGGCTCTCACCCTTAAAAATCTTATTATCCTCGTCATTACAATGTTATATTTTTGAAAGTTGTATTGGAACTTTCTAAAAGAGGTATTATAATCATGTAACGTATATACATCCTTCTGTGATTTGATCCACCATATCTTAGTTAAGAATTTGTTAACTGGCTTCTTTTTAAGCCTTTTATTTTAGCTATTATTGTTATTTTTTAAATATGTTACTTATGATGTATTTTATACTCAACTATTTAGTAGTCCTGCAAAAACAAGTTCCTCGGTCTTGACATGTATAATTTCATGTCTGTAATTTACAGATAGGTACCAAGAGTGACATCCATCGGTAACCTGGCTTCCTTGGGTCAATGAACCACGCATCATCTACAACTACTGAGGAAAAATCAAGAAGTTTTAATATGAAAAACAGTCGGAAAAGTGACATAAGAAATACATTAGCTTTGGAGGCTAACTATGATGGATGGGCAAGGAAAGGTATATCTGAATTCTGAAGGAATGTTCTTCATTGAGGACCCATGCCGTGATATTATTGGCTTATTGGTAACACATGCTGTGTATTTGAATGCCACAATCTTGTCGTCAAGGTGGGGTATTCCAATAATGGTGCAGGAGATAGAGAAGAGGTTAGTACTAGAAAAATATATTGTAAGCTATTCAAATGCACAATGAACATTTAAATAGTATATGTAAAAAGAGATTGGAGTTATGTTTTATATATTGAATCGGTATCAGTTATTGCAAATTTAGTCTTTAGGATTTATACATGGGATCTCAACTAAGCATCAACAGCGCGATCATGCATGGCAAACAGACTGTCGAACGATCTAAATCTGAAGTCACGGATCTCTTCCTTTTTTTGAGCAAAAGTCAATCTAATTTAACAGCCTCGTTGAAGTCAGATCCTGCCAACCACCATAAACCAAGTCTGTGTCCAACGGTACAAGTACTCCAGTTATAAAAGTTTGAAAATATAGGCCGTGACAGGAGACTGCAATGTAAATACAAGAGTCGGACAAAACATATCATCAGCTTGAGTTTGGGGCCTGACAGATACGATATTTCTCTTCAAGTGTTCATATTATATATAAGGAGTTGAACATAATCTCGAGGGAGGGAACCGTAGATTTTGGTGTAAGCAACATGAGTCAATGATGTACCACTGCCAGTCTTTTTGGTTTACTAGTAGTATTTCCTGCCTACTGCTGACCAGTCCACTGTCTCTAGCGTTGGCAAGAATCCAGTGCTCTTTTTCTCGATCATGGTTATGTTACCTTGTAGCTATCATGACACTACCAACAACCCTTTTCTCCCAATGTGGAAAAAACTAGAAATAAACAAAGAAAGTATGAAGTCGCCATCTTTTCATAGGAGATTCAGCATTTAACAGCCAATGTGAGAACTGGTAAGTGACACAAATGGCAATGTATTTTTTGGCATTCCTCCACTGATATTGAGACATGAGATATACAGTTGGGTGGTTCTTCATGATGAGGTGACGTCATATAGTACTACTTGAGACGCACCAAACTCCCAAAAAGTATGATAAAAAAAATGAAAATGATCATGCTAAAAATTAAAGTGGTGGTTTGGCAGCAGTGCTGTTTAATTTCATTGACCAAAGAATAAAGTTTGGCATTTGGATAAACTATATGATTCTTTGCATGGTAAGTCGTAGTTAGTTCTAACTTCTGATCTTGTTGTTGAATGGTCTCTTTCTTGCCTGAACTTTTTACATTATCATTGGATTGATTTTGCTATTATAATTAGAGCAGTTTGGTTTGAATTTAATAAATGTGGCTTAGTTCTTGAAGCTTTGGGTTATGACAGTTATGGAGTCCTGTTTGAGAAGACTACAAGGGCGGGCCATTTGATAATATCAAAATAACTTCGTACTTTTCGGTGGATATAATAATCGCCTGGATTCACTTAATTTCCTGGTCTTTTCATTAAAGAAAGAAAGCGTTCTTCTTACTTAAGTACGCCAACTTGTCATGGTGGACACTAGTTAGCCTTTCTTGCAGCTTGTTCTTTGTATGAGGGGTAACACAGCCCAAGTTACAAGCAAAGAAGTGTGAGGACCGTTATTGCGTGGGTCTGGTTGCAAGAGAGACTGTGACGGAGTCACTTATAAGCAATGTGCAATGAGATACTCAGTCATGATTTTTTGTTTTCTTTTCAAATTGATATTCAACGATAGATACCCTTTCATAAGATGGTGTAAACTTTTTTTTTGGCAGTTATGAAGAAGAAACTGTGGATGTTAGCACTAATTTTCTGTACTGGACAAGGGGATATAACTCTTAGCATATGACTGAAACTGTGAAACATTGGTTAATGGTAGAATTTGCAGCTATCAAAAGCAGTGTTCTCTTCTGCTCTACAGATAGCTTGCACGTGCAGGCATTAGATTTATGTTTATAATTGATTATTCAGCTGTATGATTGATATATGATCTGCCTATAATTAAATGCTTAAAGCTATTATGAAACATTTCAGGACAGATGTACATAATCTTTTCTAGCTACACACACTTGAACACAAAATTTGTTAATACCATCATCCATTCTTTCAGTTTGATACCACTTCATCAAAATTTAGTACAAAACAAATGGAAGAATTCAAAAATCATTTTGCTTTACTTGCTCCGAATCTAGAATTTTCGTATGAATTTTATGTACATTGCCTTTGTGATGAAGACCTGTTCATATTCATGAATCTACATCCGTGTCGCTACTAGAATTGCTCCTGGACTTGCCTGTCATGAAATTTGCTGGGAAGATTGGGAACCTCATTTTGGTTCTTGATTCTTGTGAATTTGGTGATTTTGATCCATAATTCGCAGTTGATGACTTCCTCCTTTGTTGATTCCTTGCTATTTCTATACAGACCTGGTCGACCATACCTAGAAAATCTCTAACTATAACAAATATTTGGAAAGGATCCTTTGAAACCCCTGCTTGATAATACTCTTTGGTTCTTCTTACAAGATCTATCACTCTTTTTTGCTCCTCTCTTATAACCTTCAGCTCCTCTTCAGCATCATCAATAAACCCTTTCATTTCTTGCAGAAATCCCCCTTTTCCATCAGCCATACATTGCAATACAAGCTGTTTAATTTCTGCTACACGAGCAGTAAGAGCTGAGCAAGTGCCAGAAAATGTGTTGAAATCTACTGTGGCTGCTTTCTTCACGTTAGTGAACTCAGCACTTAGGCCTCCTACGACTGGTAATCCAAGCGTAATATATTCCTTCTCTCTGTCATCTTTTGATGTTGAACGATCAGAGCTGCTGTTGCTGGTTCGGCTGCTGCTGCTGCGACTAAGGCTATGACTTCTGCTGATAAAACATTTCTTTCCCTCGGACCGGACTACTTCTTCTACCACAAAGTGGAGTAGACTAGTCTTTCCATCAGTGCTTTTAACGTCAGAGAGCTTAAGCAGTGAAGTAAGGTTAAAAGCTTGAGCATTCCCTCGGGCAGTTCCAGCATTCATGCGATTGCCAGCCTTGAGTATTGCTTCTAGGAGTTTCATAAACATTCTTTGAGAGCGAAGCTCCTTGCACCCTAATTCTAGTGTTTGTAAAGACTCCTTCATGTGGAGAATTTCCAAGTCATAGTTTGTTCTAAATTGCATGGCATTAAGACGTGTGAAGGCTGAGGGAATAGCTTTTAAAATGTGGAACAAAAAGGATTCAGCATCGGCAAGTCTTGTTGGATCTCCATCAAAATCAAGGATTTGAGATTGTTCTTCTTCTGTGGGGGCAATTCTAATGAGTTTTTCAACAGTATCTGCATCAAGCCCTTGGCCTTCATTTAGGGCTTCAAGGAGCTCCCTGCGAGAGAGAGCCAAAGATTTGAGCACAATTGCTATGTTCTGGGATTTTCGGGCATCAAGAACCATGATTTGTGATGATGAGCTTGTGTTACTACTCTTTGTATTCTTTGAGTTACTACTACTAGTAGGGGATTTCCTACTTGTTGCAACATTTCCAAATAAAGCTTCCATAAGATCATCATCAACCCTGAAGAATCAATGAAAAAAGAGTCTCAAAATCAGTAAAAATAAAACATTGCTTTTTTTTTTTGGTCAGAAAAAAGAATAAAATTTGCTTATGGATTGAGAAATAGTAAAATTGGACTTACCTAAAAGACCCGCCATTGATTTTGTCCCACACCATCGAATGATCAACATTCTTCTTGTCCACCTTATCCCAGTGCAATGGCTTCAATTTCACCTGATTATTTCCGTCCCTGGCACCATCTCTAGAAGACTCCCCTGGTTTACCCCTACTAGACTTTTCTCTCGCTGCTGGAGGAGGTTTCAGAGACGTAGCTGAACCACCCGCTTTGTTAGGAGGCGGAGGAGGTGGGGCAGGACTTTTTGCTGGAACTGGTGGAGGTGGAGGTGGCGGTGCAGGAGCTCTATTTGGTGGAAGTGGAGGCTGAGATGTCACTGGACTTTTATTCTTGTTTTGAATTGGGATTGGAGGTTGTGGAGGCAAAAATTTTGATTGAAACGGTGCTTCCCTTTTCCCAACAGCTTTTAGGACAACCCCATGAGACGGGGGAGGAGGTAGAGGACCTATATTTTCAGTTGAATCATCATCATCTTCAGGAGGTGGAACATGGGAAGTGGAAGACTTCCCACGAAGCAGAGGAATTTCATGTACAGGCTCAACCTTCTTGCTTCGACTTCCTTTTCGAACCATTCCTCCTCCTTCTTCTTCATCCTTTGGACTATGCAAAATCTCTTTAAGGAAATCGTTTTTGTTTTCTCCGTCTTGAAGCTGTCGCCAATAAAGCACATCCAAACCATTCTCATCTACAATTAACCCCTTTATATTTCCATTAACTCTTGCAAACTCATCTGGAGGCACTCTAGGCTGATCTCCCTGCAAACTATCCCCTCCAACTCTCCCTCTTTTGCGCTGTGCAAGAACATATTTTCTAATGAAAAAGAAGAATATTCCTGCAATAACTATAGTGCTGGCAGCAGTTGCAGCTACTGCCTTTGCAATAGTACTATTGTCGTCATTCGATGAAGATGGTGGCGGCGGCGGTTGCGAATCTGGTAATCTTTCTTGACCTGGAAGAGAACTTGAAGGTTTTGGTGAAATTGGTTCTGGGGCAGGAGATGAGGTTTCAATTGGGTAAAAAACTTCAATATTTTGAGGAGAACCTTGGGAATAAGCGAAAGGCAGCAAGACAGAAATGAAAAACACAAGCATCAGGTTAAGAAAAATCAGTGTCTGAAACTTGACAGCCATGAAACAGTTGGATTGCAGGGAAGACCAGACAAAAACAGAATAAATTGTTTTCATTTGTTTAATTTGGAGGAATGAAAGATTATATATGTTCTTGTCGTGTGCTTTTTGCGCTGACACTTTCAAAAGAGTAGTTTACTCGTTGTGGAGGCAAAAAGTTTATTACGTAATCGAATTAGTCAGAGAAAACCCTATCAAAATTTCAAAATCATGTAAAGGTTCTGACTTCTGACTAAATAAAAAACCAAAGTAAGAGACTATTAGTAATTTACAATTTTTCTATCTTCAATTTTATTTTTTATAGAAACAATTAAGGGGGGAGGGTCACCAAATTATATAATCTAATTTGTTAAGTTTGACTTCATCTTCATGCAATTGTAATGGTTGGCAGAAACAACTCCAGACCCGGTCATCGCATGGGGCCTTTCTCTCAATAATGAGTCAAAATCTGTATATATTATTTTTGTTTTGTTGTATTTTATTTATTCCCTTGCTAGATTTCTGAGGGGCTTTTCCTGGTTCCTATTATAGCTGCAAAAGTTTGAAAATGGCCTTCCATTTTCACTTTTCCTCTTAAGCTAAGGAAAACGATTTTACATCAATTAATCAAGAATTAAATTATGATCTTATAAAATGAAAATCACCTTTCTCCTACTCAAATGCTTTTTTTTTTTCTTTCATAATGAGTGCAATCCAACAATATTTGTATCAATAACTCAAATCGATAAAAAGAATTAAAATTGGTTGAATGTATTCATTGAAATACCCTAAATTTTTTTTTTTGGAAAGATCTGGATAAAAATATGTTATTGACGTGAATAAAGCTAAAGTAACAGTAGTATTTATATTATTCGTGAGTGCGACTAACTCTTCTTGAGATAATTATATGATTTTCCACTGGAAAAAGAAAACCCGACCAGTTAGAAACAAAAATAAATAGAAACATAATTCCAATAAAAAAAACTCATGAATCATATTCTTCTTCAATTTGAATTTTGCTCAAGTCTCGAATAATTCAAGAATATTTTTCTTATTCAAATTATAGATTATGCTATTGTTATTTTCACAGATTTTTTCTTAAGATATCATAAATTCGTTGTTGACTTGTCCATCTACAAAACTGTAAACTGTATTAGAAATTGGAATCGAGAAAAACCAAAAAATATATATATATTTTTTTTTTCTGTTTTTTTAAGAGTAATTGACATATGAAGGTAGTTGGAATTTGGAGCCCTGGAAGGGTGGGGTTGGGGTGGGTGAAGTGGGAATATGGGATAATGGGCCAAAACAATTTTTAGTTGACTAATTAACAAAAGCTCTGAAGTTAAGACCAGAATTTAAGCTTGAAAACAGCTATAAGCCCAAATGGTAAAGGCAAGACAAAGACTCACCTAGCATTCTTTCTTGTTAGAAAAAAATTTGGTTAAAATAAATTTGGATGTTTAAAAATATAAGTATTTAATATTATTATAAAAAAGTGATGTGAATATTTGGAAATTTAAAAATAACAATAATAATAATAAAATACTAAAAATATAAAGATAATATGATATTTTTTACTCAAACACACTTTTTATTTATTACAAAAACACTCCAAAAAAACTTTTAAATGTTTTTAAACGCAAAAGCTATCTTCCTTCATGCTAGATAAGTAAACACTTACCGAACTACTATGAAGTTTTACTATAAAATATAGCCGAAAACAAAGAAATTTTATAATCATAATCATGGACCGTCTCGAAGCTTGAAGGAACATTCCAATATAAAACCAACAATATACTTTACCGTTTCCACACTAAAAACCTGCAATACACACGCTTGGATGAAAATTATTGTCTTTTTGGCAAAAAATTTCTTTCTTTTCTTAATTCTTAATATATTAACATAAGAGAGAAACAGTTTTTTTTTTTTTTTCTTCTTTCATTGTTTTGTCTCACTTTAACACTTCTCTCTTTGCATGTTTTTAAATTAAAAAAATTTATATTTGATGCACTAAAAGTGTATATATTTATACATTGTCAATGAATCAGATAATATCAAAAAATAAAATTAAAAATAAATACAAATAATTTTATTTTTAATGATATAATTTTATATAATTCACTGATAATGTATAAATTTATAAAAGATCAATATATCAAATATAAATCCATAAAAAAATAATTAAGCCAACTAAACTCAACTGCTGAATTTGGCATTCCATTTACTATTGTACGTCTAATCCTCCCGCTTTCTCACTCTTCATTTAAGTTTTAATAAAAAAGAAATGGTGTTTACCGTCTTTTTTTTTTTTGTGTATGTCCTTTTTATTTCTGTATTTCTCTTCCCACCTTTTTTGTTTACAAATAATTTCTATACCAGTATGACCGTCACAATATCTTTGCGACTTAATTCACACATAGGCGAAGGAAAGGCCACTGAACTTGCATTTTTATGTCATGATATCACTATCAATAAGGTCGTCTTCAGCTGATATTAGGGATGAGCATTAGTTGGTTTAAACCGATTTAATCGGTTAAATTTGATTAATTCGATTCGATTTATTCAGTATTAAATTAGTCGGTTATAAAAATTGATTTATTCGTTAGTTCGGTCGATTGTTAGTTTTTTAAATTGATAACCGAATAGATCGAATTAATAGATCCTTTTAATTTTAATTTATAAATATAAATAAAATATATTTATATAATAATTTAAAATTATATATAATATATCATTTATATTATATAATAATATATAATATACAATAAATAAATTATTTTTAAATAGTTCAAATCGATTAAACTAACTGAACCAACCGACTTAAGTCGGTTTCATTTTTTTGATTTTAAGATTCTTTGTCGATCGATTTAGTCGATTTTATAAATTTAATCAATTTAATCGATTTTTAAAATTTTAAAATCAAATCGACCGAATGCTCACCTCTAACTGATAGAGCTTTGCAGCCGTTGCACGAGGTCTTATCCCTTTTTTTTTCCCTCTCTTTTTTGGGTCTATGAGAAAATAATTTAATCAACTATTATGAAAATTGAGTCCATAGGGACTCATAGGAAATTTTTGAATTTTATTAAAGGGGTTTTTTATCCTATTTTGTCATTTTTATAGGTACTTTTGACTTGTCACAAAGAATTTTTAAGGATCCAAGAGGCATTTCTTTAAATGTCCAAAAAAGTTAATAAAAATATTATTATTAATAAATATATATTCCAAAAATATTTTATTTTCTTAGGTCGGTTTAGAATCTATATCCGATCCGCTTGAAAAAAATAAAAAATATATTTTTTATTTTAATTTTAAATGATGTATTTAAAGTGGTTAGTTCGCACGTTGACTCGCGAATCGATTTAAGATCTGTACTCGACTCGCTCGGAGAAAAAGTTAAAATATAAATTTATTTTACTAATTATTTTTATTTTAAATGATGAATTTAGAGTGGCTGATCCACACGTTAACTCGTGGGTTGATTTAGGATCCATACCCGATCCACTTGGAGAAAAAGTATTAAAGAAATATTTTATTAATTATTTTTATTTTAAATGATACTTTTAAAGGGATTGATCCGTACGTTGACTCGTTAGTCGGGTTAGGATCCGTACCCAACCGGCTAGGGAAAAAAGTTAAAAAAAAATATTTTATTAATTATTTTTATTTAAATTTTAAATGATGTATTTAAAGGCGTAGGTTTGCGCGTTGAGTCGCGGATCAATTTAGGATTCGTACCCGATCCGTTCGGGAAAAAAAAGTAAAAAAAAAAAGAAAAAACGAACTTGCTATTAACCTTTATGAGAAAACCGATCCTACGAGAGAATAAAATATAAATCACAATTTTATTTTTTTAGTTTTTATTTTTACCTCTTATAAATAAAAATACACAGTATATAATAAAGTTTAAATATTTTTAAATATATATATATATAACATTTTGAAAATATATTTATATTATTTAATTTATAAATAAACAATTATTATAAATTTAATTTTCATAATTAACAAAATATAATTATATTAAAATTATTACAATTTT
This sequence comes from Fremontodendron californicum, assembly GCA_030761205.1. NCBI lineage: Eukaryota > Viridiplantae > Streptophyta > Magnoliopsida > Malvales > Malvaceae > Fremontodendron > Fremontodendron californicum. The sequence goes on along the minus strand of JAULJL010000013.1, from coordinate 16,055,929 downwards.
AAAACAAAAAAATTAAATAAATAATTATAATTAAAAATATAATTTAAAATTAATTTATTATTATTAATTAATTAAAAATTTATATAAAAAAATTTAAAATTATCCCGAGGTCTTTTTCTAGTAATCATATGATAATGGAGTCAATGAATAGCACCCTCCGATTTGTGCCAAGTCCAGGCCCAGGTGGAAGGGGATAAATATAATACTCTTTGATCCCCTTTTTTCGGATATACGTAAAAAAAGTTAATTTATCCAAAGAAGTAATAATAGTTGCTACAGTCAAGAGTCCTTAAAGATAAGGCTCTTCTTCTCAGAAAATTTATCTTGAGGTAGAGTTTTTTTTGAGAAAGTTTGTCCGAAGGTGAAGTTGTCAAATACTATTTACACATGAAGATAGTGTTACGAAAAATCTATAGAGCTGTGAAGGTAAACACACAGTTACAGAATTATACAGTATTCTCTTTATCTTTAGTTTGGGATATTCAGGAGCTGCAATCAGTATCAAACAGAATTAGATTTCTAATTTAAAAAAAAAAAAAAATCGTACTTAGCAAACATAGTCACAAAGCCACCAAGCTAAGCACAAAGACTCATGAACAGTGTTTCTTGCAATGTTCTTAACTTCAGCTAAATGAGCCCTAATTATATTAGTAATAATAGATCTACTTGGTCCACCATGAAGTCTGTTGTTCCTGTCTTTCCAGAGATACAAAATATAGGCATTCCAAGCAAACCTCAAAGTAACAGTGAAGAGAGCCTTATCCCTTATCCCTTACCCCTGACTCTGAGTTTCCTTTTTGCATGCCCATGTCAGTTCCTCATGCCAATCATCTACTGGTCTACTGATACCACACCACATGCAGATATGAGATAACACCTTTTCCCACAGCTGCTTGGAAGAAACATATATAGGTAAAGAAGATGTGATCCCTCATTTCCCTCTCCACTTAACAAAACAAGAAATCTAATGTTTGAAACCCCCCATGAACTAATTCTACCTCTGGTTGGCAGCCTATCTAAGATTGTCATCCAGGAAATGATGGCATCCCTAGGGATATATATGGAATTAAAATCTGTTGGAGCTATGAAGATGGAACAAGAAAACCGAGAGAAAAACTAATGAAAGAAGACAAAAAAAAAAAAAAAAATGAAGTTACAGCAGCTCTATATCTTGAGCTTTTCAATTCATTCAAATATAAGTAATACAAAGTTAGTGGTTCAACCACTGTCACTGTTACAACAAAAAAACTTACCATCACATTCTAAACTTTTGAACTAAGTTCTAACAACTATATCTTGGTAAGTGAACATAATAGATATGCTGTCAACATGACAAAGATATATGAACAGCCTTACAAAAAGAAATAAACAAAAGTATTGATAGCAAAAAATTATAACCTTTAACACTTTTCCTTGGCATTTTTGCTGGAAACATCAAGACATGTTCTTAATGTTTCAAACCTTGCTTTAGGTAAAGCTTTGGCTAAAATGTCAGCAAGTTGATCATTTGAATTGCAGTGAACCAGCCTCACTTCATTCCCTGCTTCAGCTTCCCTAACAAAATGGTACTTAATCTTGATATGTTTTGTTCTTCCATGAACACAGGATTTTTTGCCATAACCACAGCTGATTGATTATCACATCTAATCTCAGTAGCATAATCCTGAGTGAGGCTTAAATCTTTTAACAATTTTCTTAGCCAAACTGCTTGATTCACAGTGGCTGCTGCTGCAATGTACTCAACTTCTGCAGTTGATTGAGCCACTGTTTCTTGCTTCTTTGAGTTCCATGCAAATATACCTTACCCAAGTGTAAACAAATAACTAGAAGTGCTATTCATATCATCATTGGATCCTGCCCAATCACTATCTGTATACCCCAGTAACTTCACTTCATTTGAACCTTGAAATGCAATACCAAAATCAATTATCCCTTTGATGTATCTCAATACTCTCTTTGCTGTTCTGAGATGAATTTCACTTGGAAAATGCATGAATCTCGAAAGGAGGTTGACAAACAACATTGTGTCTGGTCTAGTTGCTGTCAGGTACAACAGACATCCAATTAGTTTTCTGTAATTCGTTTCATCAACCTTGGCAGAGTTGTCATCTCTGCTGAGTTTCTCATTTTGAACCAGTGGAGTGCAAACAGCTTTGCAATTCTCCATGTTGAATTTCTTCAGAACTTGTTGAGCATAGTTCTGTTGAGAAATAAAGATTCCTTGTTGAGATTGAGAAATCTCTATTCCAAGAAAATATGACATCTTTCCCAAAATCTGTCATTTCAAAGACCTTCATCATTTGATCTTTGAAGTGTTGTACCAATTTGGAATTGCTTCCTGTCACAAGCAGATCATCAACATACAGAGAAACAACCAGTAGATCACTACTGTCAGTAACCTTAGTGTAGAGTATGGCTTCACTAGGACTTTTCTTGAAGCCCAAACTCAGCAAATGATCATCAATTCTGGAATACCAAGCTCTGGGAGCTTGTTTCAATCCATACAAAGCCTTCTTCAGCAAGTAGACTTTTTCTTCATCCTTTTTAGCAACAAAACCTTCAGGTTGGTCAATGTAGATCTCCTCCTGAAGATAGCCATTCAAAAATGCAGATTTGACATCAAGTTGGAATATTTTCCAACTTTTCTATGCTGCTAAGGCCAACAACAACCTTATGGTGTCTAATCTTGCAACTGGGGAAAACGTTTCTGAGTAATCAATGCCATACTGTTGAGAGTAGCCCTTGGCAACAAGTCTAGCCTTGTGTTTGTTGACAGAACCATCTGCATTCATCTTGGTTCTGTAAATCCACTTGACACCAACTACATTTTTGTTGCTTGGTCTGTCTACTAGCATCCAAGTCTGGTTTCTCCTCCTTCATTGCATCTCTCCATTCTGGAGAGGTGGAGGCATCATTGAAGTTGAAAGGTTCAAGAATAGCCATATAAGAGCTTTGATATATGTCAGCAAGTGACCTGGTGCCTCTTACAGGTTCATGGTCAGTAATTTCTTCATCAAACATAGGATTTTCTGGCTGCTGAGAGTTTGAGTTTGCAACAGTATGCTTGACAGGCTCTTCTTCTTGCATTTCCCAGTTCTATGTAGCTGCCTCATTGAACTTGACATTCCTGCTTACAATCATTTTCCCAGTGAGTGGATTGAAGGTTCTATACCCTTTAGTGACATTGCTGTAGCCTAGAAAGATACACATAACAGATGTTACCAAACACCCTGAGATGTTGAACTGAAGGTTTAATGTCATACCATGATTCATATGGAGTTTTTCCTTTCAAAGCTTTGGTTGGCAGTCTGTTAAGAAGATAGACTACAGTGTTTGCTGCTTCTGCCCAAAACTTCTTATGAAGCTTTTTTTCAAACAACATGCACCTGGCCATTTCCATGATGGTTCTATTCTTCCTCTCACTGACTCCATTCTGCTGTGGAGTGTATGTCACTGTGAGCTGATATTCAATACCAGCATCTTGGCAAAACTCAATAAATTTGTCAGATGTGTACTCAATACCATTATCTGACCTCAAGATTTTGATTTTACAGCCACTCTGGTTCTTAATCCAAGCCTTGAACCTCCAAAACACTTCTGCTACCTCAGATTTCAGTTCATGAAGTAAATCTAGGCCATTCTAGAGAAATTATCAATGAAGGCAATATAATACTTACTGCCATTCAAGGAAGGTGTCCTCATGGGACCACAAACGTCTGTATGAATCGGCTGTAACTTCTCAGATGCTCTCCAAGCCTTGTTTATTGGAAATGGAAGCTTGCTGATCTTTCCAAGCTGGCAAACTTCACAGAATTCAGAGTGCTTAGCAACATCAGGCATGTTCAGCACTAGTTCATTCTTTTGCATATAATTTAAGGCCCTGAAGTTGAAATGACCCATTCTTCTATGCCATAATTCAGACTCATCAAGAGAACCAGAATATGCAGCTGGACTGGTTTGATTCCAGTCTAAGGAAAAACATTTGCCCTTTATGCTAACAGAAAAAAGCTCATGTACAGGTACAAACACTCAAAAGATTTTGATCAATTTCAGGTACAAACAAAACATTTGAAATGTATTTGGTACCTGATGATGTTTCAACAGCAACAATACCTCTTCCTTTGACCTCAATGCAGTCTCTATTTCCAACTTTGACTTTGGAGTTCCAAGTTTTTTCAAGCTCCTTGAACAACTTAATGTCCGAGGCCATGTGGTGAGTGCATCCACTGTCAATAAGCCATGCACCAGAGGAAGTTCCAGTTTCATAGCAGGTAGCTACAAAAACTTGTTCATCTTCCTGTTGTGGAATATCAGCAACTCTGGCTTGCTGGTCTGACTGCTGCTAATTTTTGTTCTTGCAAACCCTTTCTACATGGCCAAACTGCTTACATGACCAGCATTGAACATCAGGTCTATACCAGCAGTATTTCTCCAGGTGAGTGGTCTTCTTGCAGTGAGAACATACTAGAAACTTGCCTTTCTTTCCATTATTTTTATTTTTTCTGTCCCATTGCTTCTTGCCTTAAAAGTCAGCTTGTTGTTTCCCTTTTTCTTTAGCAGTAAGTGCTTCTTCAGTTGAGCCTTCTTGTCTGATGGCCCTTCTTTGCTCCTGAGCTTGCAGGGCATTGAACAATTATGCTAGGGAGATCTTGGTCAGATCCTTGGAGTCTTCAAGAGATGAGATTTTGGCTTCAAAACTTTCTGGTAGGCTGACAAGAACTTTTTCAACAATCCTTTTGTCTGACAGCTCCTCTCCAAGCAATCTGATCTTGCTGACAACTTTCATAAGTCTGTCATTATACTCTTTCAAGTTCTCTGTATCCTTCATCTTCAACACTTCAAATTCTCTCTTGAGGTTCAACACTTGCATCTGTCTTGTTTTGTCACTGCCTTGGAATTCTTCTTTGAGCAGATCCCAAGCTTGTTTTGCAGTTTCTGAGTTCATGATTTTGATGAAAATCTCATAAGAAACTGATGATTCAATACAGCTTTTGGCCTTGTATCTCTTTGCCTTTTCTTCACTGTAATTCTTCATCTGGTTTACTGTTGGATTGGCTGGAAGATGGGGTGGTTGAGTCTCATTTTCAACCACATCCCATAGATCAAAGGCACTTAAATATGTCTTCATCTTGACAGACCAAATCTGGTAGTTTTCTCCAGAGAAAACAGGAGGTGCAGGCAAAGAGCAGCTGGTTGAAGCCATTTGCGGATGTTGGCTGATATATTGAGATTAACTCTCAAGTATTTTCAGGCCCTTTAAGATCACTATGAGCTCTTGATACCAATTATTGGAGCTATGAAGATGGAACAAGAAAACCGAGAGAAAAACTAATGAAAGAAGACAAAAAAAAAAAAAATTGAAGTTACAGCAGCTCTATATCTTGAGCTTTTCAATTCATTCAAATATAAGTAATACAAAGTTAATGGTTCAACCACTGTGTCACTGTTACAACAAAAAAACATACCATCACATTCTAAACTTTTGAACTAAGTTCTAACAACTATATCTTGGTAAGTGAACATAATAGATATGCTGTCAACATGACAAAGATATATGAACAGCCTTACAAAAAGAAATAAACAAAAGTATTGACAGCAAAAATACCATAGCCTTTAACAAAATCAGATCAGTTTATGCCAATCAACCTTGGGCTGCTTATGTCTTAATTAATTCATTCCAGACATTAGCAACCTATATATATATATATATATATATATATATATATATATATATATATATATATATATTGGTCCTGAAGGTCTGCAAGTCACCACCCATCCTGCTACTGTATAAATCCTTGAACCAGGCAGCCAGGCCTCTTAACTTCAAGAGTTTTTTCAAACTCCAGCTAAACCTTTGGAGGATAGGTTGTTGCATAATATCCCTAGTCCCTACCCTTCAAAATATAAGCTCTAACAAAAAGCAACTGCTTAATTTGTTTCCCCGGCCCCTTCCCTTCTCTAGCTGTTATGATCCCACTCCCTTCTCATCTCATGGAGGTAAAAAAAAAATTTGAATTAAGTTTACCACTTGGGTAATTCTGTTCTCACAAGTCACAAGCCGAAGTGAGTGTACAGACAAATTTCGTGTCGAAAATATGACAAAGAAAATTTGTAGTCAAATAATAATTTTATTTATCAGAATTTGAAGTTACAATCTCTGAAAGTTCTTAAAGATAAAGAAATCTTTTGATTCTTTTTTTTAGTAAAATTTTGGAAATCTTTTGATTCTTTTTTTTTTTTTTTTTTTTTTTTTTTTTTTTCAGTAAAATTTTGATTTAAGGGTCTTCAAGACTTGATCTTGAATCGATGAGATGAGCTTCAAGGATCTTCTAGACTTGATCTTGAAAAACGAGATTGATCTTCTTTCTTTCGATGAAACAAGATCAGAGAGCAACTTTTTGAGAATTCTCATGAACAGGCATCACGTTCTTAGGATTTCTTGAATTTATTCTTAAGACTTTTGAGAGGATTTGACTTTTCAAAATCTTTTTCTTCTGTTCAGGCTTTTGAATTGTGAAATCGTGTTGAGGGGAGACCCATATTTATAGTGCTAGCCAGCAAGATGAAGGGGAATTCTAAAAGAACTTGTCTTTCTTATTTATCTCGTAATTAATTTAATTAGGGATAATACTTTCTTATTTATCTCTTAATCAATTTAATTAGAGATAATGTTTTTTTTTTATTTTTTTTATTTTTTTTATTTCTTAATTAATTTAATTTAATTAGAGATAAAATAGTTATGATACATGGTAAAATTTGAGATTGGATGATCCATGAATCCTTATAATTTGATTAGTAAATTTTTTTCTCCTTTTTGCCCTCAAGCCGTCGTGTGTAAACCTATATCTCTAAAAACAAATATGATCCCTACCAATTGTTGAAATTATATATGTTATATATTATTCATGCAAATTAAGAGCTCGACATAGCTGAGTTCTACCAATTAGTCACTCTTTTTTTGAGATTTTCAAACACCTAACAATAACATTATAGGTCCTCAAATAACAATATTTTACTTAATCTTGCTAATATACTTGAATTGAAATTTTATTTGATTTTTGATATATCATGACGAAAAAAAATGGTCTCTACTGCTCTCTAACCGCTATACTTTTAGGAGTTTGCTTAGATTAAAAAGAGTGGGTTTTAAGTAGAGCTGGCAAAGCAGGTTCGAATCCAAGAATTTGCCCGAGCTGATCCGAGATTGAATCCTATCCGAATTGACTAAAAAAGTCAAAGGCTCAAATTCGAAAAATCTGAATCTGAAAAAGCCCAAATCCGAAAAAACCCGAATTCGAAAAAGCCCAAACTCGAGAAAATCCGAAATCTGAAAAAATCCAAACCCGTAAAAGCCCGAATCCGCTACGATCCGAGCCCGAGATCTATCCGATTCGAAATCTGTAAACGAATTTATATTTGAAAAAAAATTAAACTATAATTATATGATTTTATTTAAAATAAAAATATATATACATGATAAAAAATTTAAATAAGAATTTTTAATTTGTAAAAGTATATTTATAATTATTATACAATTATATCAATAATGTATTATTAACAAAAATAATTAATAGTATATCTTTAAATTGGATTTTACTTGAAACAAATTAACTATAAATATCAAATATCTTTTAATACTATCCTTATTATATTTACAATAATTAAACATAACAAATAATATTATTAATTGACATTTGATTCTATTATAAATAATCATTTACAATTTATTATTATACTTATTCCACATTTAAATCTAAATTTTAATATAATAATAATTCAAATATACAAAAATATCATATAATTTCAACATATAATTAAACTTCATCTTCATGTTTTCTGTAACACTAATAAAACTATTTACAAAATTAATTTTAAATCATTCTCTTAGTATTCAAACATATAAAAATATTAAATTTACTTGAAAATAAAAAACATTGACTTATAAATGAATATATAAAAATTAAAAAGTTGAATAACTAAATTAAAATATAACATCTAAACAAAATATATTTAAATAAAATATATTATTCAATTCTTAAAATTTTTTTGATGAATTTTAGGGGTATAGTGGTAGTGGGTGTGCGGGTTGATGAGTATTTTAGGGGTATTTTTCTATTTTTTAAGGTGAATTTTTTTATATAATTTTATTTAGTTGAATTGATTTATTAATATTTATTAAAAAATAAATTTAATATTAATATTAAATTAAATTAAAGTATAATTTATAGGTATATTATATTACTAATAATTTTTAATTTAAATATCTTATTTTTAAACAAACTAAAATTAATATATTATTATTAACTTTATATTAAATAATTTTAAATATTATGATTTGTTGGACTAAGATACTAAGCTCAATGAGTGGTTAAAAGTAAAAAGTCATTTATATAAATGTTTAGTGAGTTTTATTTATAACTTGTTTCATTCTAATGATTTTTTAAAAATATAGTCCAATGATTTTTGATTATTACTTTTTATATAGGCTCACTTATAAAAAAAAATTCTTATATAATCATTAATTATAACTATATTCATTATTCAGTTCTAAATAACATAAAAAAATATAAGTATATAATCATTGTAAAATAATAATAAATATAAAAAATGTATAAATTACTTTTTTTTTCATACTATAGTAGATAAATCGAACTTATATATTTAGTTTTTATTTGAACTTAAAAGATATTGTACCAAAAATAATGGACAATATTCAAAAACAAAATATTGATACTCAATATATAAATAAAATTATTATTTATTTTTATATTTATATAAATATTTTTTAATTTTATTTATTTATTGTCACTATGTAAAAAATAAAATTAATTATTACATTCAAAATTAAAAAAAATATATATTTATAGCTTATAAAATTTCAAAATTATTTGAATCTGTCTAAGCTAGCCCGAATTTGAAACGATCCTAATTTGAATCCGAAAAATCCCGTATCCAAAATGGCCCGAGCCCGAAAAAGCCCGAATCCAAAGTTATCCAAACCCGAAAAATTCAGAATTCGAAGTTATCCGAATCCGAAAATATCCAAGGCCGAAATGATTTGAACCTGAAATAAATCCAAATATGAAATAGCCCGAATCCGATGAAAGCCCGATCCGAACCTGCCGAAACCGACCCGTTTGCCACCTTTGGTTTTAAGCCTTTGAGCAAAAATTCTATATTTGAATTAAAAAATGTGTTTATATTTGATGTATTATATATATATATATATATATATATAAAACATCTTATTAATAAGTAAATTTAAAAATTGAGATTAAAGACAAATTTGCTATTATATTCTATTTTAATATTGAATTTTGTTACTATATTTTAATTTAATTGAATTAAATTATGTATTAAAATTTGATTTTTATTGAATTTTGTCGTGAGCTTTTTTTTTTTTTTCTTTTTCCCAAAGGCTTGTGTTTTGAAATTTTTTTTCCCAATCCTTGAGTTTTTCCCGAAAGGATACTTTACAATTTTTATTCCCTTAAAAGGATGGTTTTTAAACTTATTTCCCTAAAAGGGTACTCCAAACCATGTCATTGGCATATATATCTACTCTATATATAAGAATTTTTTAAAAATTATTTTATCTTTTAAAAATATGAAATATGATACTTTAAGTAGTTACTTGTTTTTATTAAACAATTATATCTTTGAATTAAACAGTTATATCTTTGTAAATCCTAAACACTAATTTCTCTCCATGCACACATGTATCTATAACCTTACATTGAAGAAATCAATATTATAAGTTTTCATTCTATTTGTTTAATTTTTGTTTTTGTTTTTAATTATGATAATGATTTTTTTATTTTCAATTTTAGGGTTTAGAGCTATTCAAACAAGTTAGCAATACTAGTATATCTTTCTTTGAAAGCAACAAAAATTATCTGTTGAACTAATATTGACTGCTTAAGTTTCCATTAGATCATGTTCACCAAGAATTGACTCGAAATTTGATCTTGGCCTTATCTTTTAATTATATCATGAAAAAGTTGGTTCTTTTGTGATTTAATCGATTTGAATATAACAGTTTATAAAGTGATTATGCTACATTTCTTGTAGTTCTCATCCATCCCCCTTAAGTTTTAAGATAGATACGCCACGATTCATTTTAGAGGCAATCAATATACTTTGCAAAAAGATTAACAAAATTAAAGGAAAAAAAAGTAGTTTAAATAATGATAGTATTATAAATTTTAACACCATATGTTCTTGTTTTTTGTCACTGAAACATCATGTAGGTAAATTTCACATTATGATTTTAAATTGGTTTCCACTCCACAAACTTAAATTGAATTGCAAGAGAGATGTAAGTTCCATCCTGATTCACAAGTTCGCACCCAAGTTTAACTACTTCCAACTTTAAAAAATATTGTTAGACGAAACCAGCCTTCTCATGTAGACAAAACATCAAGAATGGCATGGAAAACTTTGAAATCCAGACATTTTTTGTCAAATATAAAGGAAATTTGCTAACAAAAATCATCTATAATAATTTGATGCTTTTGGATTCATAAAGGTAACAAGAAGCTGTTTTTATACAACGTCATTCAAACCCGTGCCGCTTTTTATAAAATTGTACACCATCAAAGCTTTTATAGTATAGTTTCAAAACCAATCCTACAAAACAACAACCTATCTCTCACTTCTCCTTGAAGGTGCATCCTTTGAGAAAACCTATGTTTTGAGATCTATGAACATTTTTCAATAAGAAGAGTATCTAAGAACAACTGACTAAAGAGGATTTACCAGGTAACTAGCATCCTAGCCTTCAATATTGCTTTCTCTACCGCTTTAGCAAAAGTTTTTACAACTTCTACTTCTACTTCAGCTTCTGTTGCCTCTACCTCTCTCGCTGTTTTTTTAGCCTCTGTAATTGCAACTTCTGCCTCTGCAACTGCTCGTGCAGCAGCTGCAATAGCCTTTTCTGTAGTCATGCTTCTCATTTTTGATAACTTTGCATCAACTTGCGTTTAGTAAGAATAATGTTGATGCCATTATTCTCTACTTTAGAAGAATCCTTCTGCCTTTCTTCCTAAGGAAGCAGAATAGATATTCTTGCTTCATAAATTGTTGAACATAGTGCATTCCTGTACTTGTGCTTTACCTATCAACATATACATCATAAAGATTAATCAATCCCAACTTATGAACATTCAACTTAATCTTCTTTAGAAACATATTTTCCCCTTTATGAAAAGATGTGCCAAATATTTTCCACATGTACACAGAAAAACCAACATCAACATTCACACAACTCATGAGGAAGAAAAGTATCGATATTGTTGGATCCTTTATGCAAATAAGATGCAACCATATTTATAACAAATCTCATCTTCCTACCTTAACAATTATGCCATTATGTGGCCTGGCCTTCAGAAACTAGTTACAATTCATAAAAGCAACGAAACTCTACTTTCATCATGCTGATAAATATCAACGTTTCATACCAAATTGAGGAACTCAATCAGACAAACTTTAATTAGTATAATGTAATTCCTATCATTCCTAGTAGCACAACATCAGAATTCTCTTTAGGAGTTTGTTTACTTAGGACGAGGCACATCTTACTCTTTGCATGTATTCTGGCATCATTTTCACCTAAAAGAATCTATAAAAAACCGCTTAAAAGTAGACTATGACTAAGGATTGAACATTAACTTCATTCAGTTGATTACTTAAGCATTTATATTCCATTGCAATATACAAGAAAATTATTTGGACCAGCAATGAAGCACAATAGTTACTTAATACAGCTATACTCAGAGAGATTGCATTTCTAAAGGATTTACCTGACCTTCTAATACAACAAGCTAGTCCGATAGGGCAAGCTTCTCATCTTCAACTTCTTTAAGCTCTTTACCCAATGCAAAGCTTTCTTCCTCTAGTAGCAAATATTTTTGCCTCAGTGTCGCGATACTCATTTCCAGATGTAGAAAAGTCTGCTAATGAATCTGAATTTGATCTCTCAAGTTGTTGAAAATATTAGAGAGGTTTCATTCTTTAAGTTTCTTTCGAATGTCTTTTGCCCTATTCTTAATGGTAAGGATTCCTGTACTTGTTGATCCTTTTAATATCATTCCTTTCTAATGGAAACCGGTGTTTTGTTAGTCTAGCTTTTCTTTTTCCACGGCTTAGGATTCAAATCTTCCTCTGATGGTGGCATACTTGGATCTTGCATTTCTCAGTATTGTTGAAAACAACATCATAGTTCTGGACAAGAGCATATAAGTTTTTCCTTATAACTAATGATAATCATTGCAGGAGAGTAACTTTAAAGATGTTCATTGATAAACACATATGGCTTTGGCATGCATAAATTGAAAACAAATATAGGCTAGAATTGTACATATAGAAAAACAATCTTAAACACAAGTATGAGAAAACACAGAGCATAACATGAATTAGGCATGACAAATTGTTAATGTAGAACCCTCAAAAAGCTTATCGGAGATCATACTACTATCAATTTATGCCATATTCCTATGATTATCCAACTCATCTCTAAATTTCATTTCAACTTTAACCTGGGATGAATAGAAGCCATATTGCAAGATGAAAAGCTATTGTGTCATGTCTTATACCCTATCTACCCAGAATACAAGATACGATTAAAGTTAAATTATATCACCTCCTAACTGACTCCATACCTTTGAAGCCTAACGAGGATTCAACGGCATCGATGAATGATTCATAACAATATTGTTGTTCCCAAGGGGACATTTAAACAATTAGAAATTGATAAATATCAGGTTTCATTGACTCATAAGTTATAAACAGACAATAAGATGTGGGTCTATAGATATCTAAATGGCTAAATTCATGTAGAAAATTAAAGCATTACATGGTACATGCTATATTACATTAAATTTGTTTCATAAAGAAGTACAAAATTAGATATAATTATCCCTTTAAAGAGTCCCTAACGATTTATCGACATTCTAAATACAAAATCTTTTCTGCCATTTCTTCAAGTTTAAAGATATCAAGAATATATTTTTGTCATTTTTCAATAATAACTATTTGTTCTAAAGTTGGCATAGTCCCCAAAAGAAGGGCACAAAATGTAATAAGTGTATGCATTGGTGTACACATTTCACGATTCACTAAAACAATGAACTAATACCGTCCGTGTTTGAGAAATTGAAGGAAAAAAAAGAGGTAGATAGAGTAATATTTGAATGAAAGACTACAAGAAAATAATCTTTTTGACTGAAATATGAAGCAAATAGAAGCAATTTTAGTAGTCAAGAGAATGGAATTCTAACACTAGAGAAAAGCATAATAAACCCAAAATGCTCCAAGAACTTGGCCACTTCCTCACTCTCCTCTAAAGCATCTCCAAATAATTATTAAACCAATACAAATATTCTTTTAGGAATAACTAAAAACACCTATGGGTACATACAAACCAACAAAGCTATTTATCCTTTAAAAGACTAGAGTAATAGATTGAATACAAAAGCCAATTTAATCATGTGTGTTAATCATAGATTCCTTTACAATATACCAAACTAAACTATCATGATTCATAAAAAAAAAGATGTTCAGTCTTGAACTAACAAAGAACCCCAAAAAACTTTAAGCACATAGATGAAGAGTCCATAAGTTAAATTTCAAAGTAATGACAAATCCAAAAAAAAAAAAAAAAAAGCAAGCAATTAAGCACATATATGAACCTCCCTAGATTTTTTCCAATGATTACTTCGTGCTCTGACAATCTGATCCATGCCTGTTTTCAGTTAGTTGATACTTTTATATTTATGTTATTCATACGCTGCGTTTTTGGTTATTTGTTTTGCTGAACTGTCGTTTTGGTCTTTGGTTGTTTTGTTATTTTGTATGTTTGTTATTTCGGGAAGTGTCCTGTCTGTAATTACCTATATAGTGCATGTGTGAACGTGAATGAGGAATGATTAATGATGAGCATTATTTTCTTGCTCTAGATCTCTTTTCTCTTATTCTTCTGATTCTCTCAACCTTTTATTTCTTTATTTCTTCCTCTTATCTCTTACTCTGCTATTCTGTTACTCTGTGATCCATTCGGCATGCATCACTTTGGTTCAGAGCTACCGGTCTGGCGACATGGCTGATGGCATCACCACTCGATTGTAGGAGGAAGTGAACCAAACACAGCAAGAGCTTGCTAAGTTGCAGACGGAGGTGCAATTGATTGACAGTAAGTTGGACGATCGATTTCAAGGCTTCAGGGATGAGATAAAGTTGGAGCTCAAGAATTTTTTTGAGCTTCTCATTGCGAAAGGAAGAAGCTCGGCTGGTAAGGGTATTTTGGGAGAATCACCCTCACACAGTGATGCAACTGAGGGCGATCCAACTAGGGGCGCGCAAGATGGATTTGAATTTGCGCTGTCCCCTGTTAAACCTCTCCATCACAGTGAATACTGTCATAGAGGCCTTAAACTCGACTGCCCAAAATTTGCAGGAGGTGATTTCAAGGGGTGGATAATGAAGCTTGAACAATATTTTGAGCAAAGAAGGTGGCTGAAGCTGCTAAGGTGAGAACGATCATGCTCCATCTTGAGGGCAGGGCTTTACAGGGCACCAGTATTATACAAGGAGTCAAGGAGGGTTCGATAAACTTAGCTGTGACACATATCTGACTGATATGAAGGACCGATTCGCTCCCACAGACTATGAAGATCCCATGTCTGAGCTGGTTTCTCTAAAATAGACTAGAGTGTGGATCAATTTCATGAAGAATTTCTTGGTATACTCAATCTCCTTCAACTTTCAGATTTATATTCTCTAAGTATTTCTGTTAGCAACTTGAAGTCTGACATATCACAATCCCTCAAACTATTTCACCCAAAGAATTTGAATGAAGCTTTGCATTCAGCCAAATAGATTGAGGCCATCCTATACCCAAATCTGAGAAAGATCACATCCCTACCTTTCAACAAACAAAACTTCCATACATCTACCTACACTGCCCAAAACACTTACCTGAAACCCAATCAGCTACCTCCACTTTTGCCAACACCCAGAACCTCCCTTAATCCTAACCTGCTAACACTGCACAATAGCAAACCTTATACCCCTAGTAATTTCAGGACTATAACTGCTAATAATTCTAAATCACTTGCTCGAGGTCCTTCAGCTGCTGAGATTGAGGATAGAAAGAAAAAAGGGTTATGTTATTGGAGTAGGGTGAAGTACACTATTGGTCACAAATGTATTAAATCCTAGTTGTATCAGATCTTGACTGAAGGGTGTGAAGAGGAAGGTGAGCATAAAGAAATTTTAGACTGTTTGGATAGCCCTGAACTATTGGTGCAGGAAGGGGACAATGGAGAATCTCCTGTACTCTCTCTCTATGCCATAATGGGCACCTCTGGTTTTCAAACCATGAGGATACAGGTAGCAGTCAACAAGAAAAGTTTTATAGCTCTGATTGATTCTAGCAGTACACACAATTTTGTGGACTGCACTATGGTGAAAACTTTGGGGTTGCTTATTTGGAAGAACTGCAAGATGAAAGCTACCATAGCTGATGGAGGCATTATTTTTACAATGGGAATGTGCAAGGAGGTACCATGGACTGCTCAAGGATCTACATTCCTCATGGATTTCATGGTGCTACCATTGAAGGGGTGTGACTTGGTTTTGGGAGTGCAATGGCTAACAACCTTGGGGCCTATCATTTGGGATTTTGCTGCTCTGACCATGCAATTTCAGTGGCAGACTCACTGGCTTCAACTGCAGGGTATACAGCCAGGGTTAGTACAGATCTTAGATGAAAAACATTCGTCTAAACTCATAATGCCTCTAGTGACAAGCAAAGGCCACCATCATTGTGCTTATTTGTTGACTGGAGAGACTCAATCACAGTTGAGTATTGGTTCCAAGAATGCTACTGTGTCTGATGTTGCCTTGCAGCAACTGTTGCATGAGTTTGATGATATATTTGGAGAACCCCAAGGGTTACCACCATGTAGGGGTCATGATCATAAAATCCATCTGAAGGATGAAATAAAGGCAGTTAGAATTTGACCCTACAGGTACCCTGCCATTCAAAAGACTGAGCTGGAAAGAATGATTCAAGAGATGATAGAAGCTGGCACCATTCGAGACAGTACGAGCTCATTTGCCTCCCCAGTAGTTTTGGTGAAAAAGAAGGACGGCTCGTGGAGACTTTGTGTGGATTATCGACAGCTTAACCAACTCACAATCAAGGATAAGTTCCCTATTCCCTTTATTGAGGAATTGTTGGATGAATTGGTTAATGTCACTTATTTTTCTAAGTTGGACTTGAGATCGACCTACCATCAAATTCGAATGTGAGAGGGGGACATCCACAAGACAACTTTTCGAACGCACGAGGGAACTATGAGTTTTTAGTGATGTTCTTTGGTCTCACCAATGCTCCATTCACATTTCAGAGCTTGATGAATTCACTTTTAAAGCCTTTTCTTAGGAAGTGTGTGCTGGTATTTTTTTGATGACATCCTAGTGTATTCAGATGATTGGGATGCTCATTTGGCTCAACTCACAATCAAGGATAAGTTCCCGATTCCCTTGATTGAGGAATTGTTGGATGAATTGGTTAATGCCACTTATTTTTCTAAGTTGGACTTGAGATCGACCTACCATCAAATTCGAATGTGAGAGGGGGACATAGCTTTTCGAACACACGAGGGACACTATGAGTTTTTAGTGATGCCCTTCGATCTCACCGATGCTCCATCCACATTTTAGGGCTTGATGAATTCACTTTCCAAGCCTTTTCTCTGGAAGTGTGTGCTGGTATTTTTTGATGACATCATAGTGTATTCAGATGATTGGGATGCTCATTTGGCTCACCTAAGGAAGGTTTTTGAAGTACTCATGGACAATCAGTTGTTTGCTAAATTGAGTAAATGCAATTTTGGGGCTACAGAGGTTGATTATTTGGGGCATGTCATCTCTAAAGAAAGCATATCTATGGTACATAGCAAGGTCTAGTGTATCATGAAATGGCCAATTCCCAAATCCTTGAATGACTCAGAGGATTCTTGGGATTGTTTGGATACTATAGACGTTTCATTAAGAGCTATGGTATCATTGCTAAGCCTTTTACTGACCTCCTAAAGAAAGCAGCTTGGAAATGGGATGAAAATGGAGCTAAATCGTTTGAGCAGTTGAACGTGGCAATGTCTACTACAGTTGTTCTTGCTGTTCCAGATTTCACTATTGATTTTGTGGTGGAAACAGATGCTTCTGGTATAGGGGTAGGTGTTATTTTGACACAGAAGGGTAAACCACTTGCATATTTTAGCAAGGCCCAACCCCGAGGCACCATGCATTATCTATATATGAAAAAGAGATGTTGGCTGTTCTTCTAGCAGTAAAAAAAAATGGAATGCCTATTTGGTAGGCAGGCATTGCCAAATCAAAATTGATAGCCAGAGCCTGAAGTTTCTATTGGACCAGCAGGCAACGACCCCAGCTCAGCAATTGTGGGTTACAAAAATGATGGGGGTATGATTATGAGATTTGTTATAGAAAAGGGTCTGGAAACACAGTAGCTGATATGTTTGTAGACACCTAATTTTGTCCGGACCCTTAAATCAGGTACGTTTTCTTCCTAAATTGATATTTCAGAATGCTAAAAGGCTTTTCTCATCCTGCAGGTGGTACTCTGAGACTTAGTCTAAGAAAGCAGACAAAAAAAGTCAAACTCAAAAAAAGTCAACCCCGGTGTCGCAACCTAAAAAATAACAAGTATCATCGCAAGACTTTATTATTCGTTAAGCGTGACATTAAAAAAAACCGAGGAAAAGTCGACTTAATTCCTCTTGAAAAATGAAGGTTTTGAAAATGACCTTGAAAAAAGACATGGAGTCGCCACCAATCTTTTTTAGCTAGGTGTAATCGGCCACCTATTAAAACCGATTTTTTAAAATATTTTAAAATTAATTAAAACATTTTTAAAACCAATTTCAAGTCTGCGTTTTAAACCAGAGAAATAAAAGAAGTGGGTTTGGGACTCGGTTACGAGTGGGGAAGGATTAGCACCCCCACAACTCCCGTATAAAATGGTACCTTATTAATCATGTGTTATCTCAAGTCTCGGTAAAAAGTCGGTTTTATATTTAGTTCAAGTTAATTCCCAATTTAAAGAAAAATAATTCCATTTTTAATTGAAAATGATCCGGAATTTATAAAATCAAAATTTTCCTATATTCCCCAACAAACGTGGCAAAATATAGAAATTTGTATTAGTTTGAAATTTTTTCGAATCATTCTCATTTTGAAGAAGATATTCCGTTATTAATAATAATTGATGATATCCTCCCCAGCAAACCCGGCAGAGAACTCATTAATTATTTTAACTCGGGAATATCTTTATTTTATTGAAAATCATTACCTTTTTCAAGACATTTAAAAAATATATTAATATGAATATGTGTGACATAAATAAAATGACATAGAAAAGTCTAAATAATATAATGCAACCTAAATGGTATGACATAATTTAAATGTCTTAGCATATTCTAAATGAAATGAAATATCCTAAGTTATATGATATATTCTAAATGAAATGAAATGACCTAGGAAACATGATATATTCTATATGAAATGTAATAACCTAGGTAACATAATATATTCTATATGAAATGAAATAATTTAAATGACATGGCAAATATAAATGATATGGCCTATAATCTAAATGACATGAAACATAAAATAATGCTATCATATAATATTCATGGAAATAAAAATAAAAATAATAATGCATGAACATAGTATATGCTAAATAATATGACAAAAATAACTAAATAAAAAACATAGGATATCATGAAATATTCAAAACCACATAACAAATAATATAATATCAAAAATTTAAATCCAAGATAATAACATCATCATGAAAATTAAACATAGCAAAAATTACATATTATATAATATGCATGAATATGAAAAATGCAATGCATGAGAATGTATTTTTTCCTTTAATTAAGGAAATCTGTATATCTAAAAAGATATCCGGCTACCTTAGGAAAATATATCAAATTAAATATTCTAAAACCAAAATACTTTGTGATTGTTTGAAAACAATTTTGAAAAAGCTTAGATTAAAAATAAAAACTTAGCTAAGCCCTCTTTTAAATGGCTCTAATTTCTTAAGTTTAAAATCTCGGACTTGACCACCCTTAACCCGAGACTTAAAAAATCATTTTTTGAGTTTAAAAAGACTTAGAAACTACCCTAAGTCAGTAGCTAAAGTTCCTAATCAGCCCTCTCTAAGTAACTTAACCAAAACAGAAAAATGATTTTCCTTCAAATTCAATTATGCCTCTACTGTCCAGTTTCAAAGCACGATTTTTTACCCTATTTTTAAAAATTCAAAAGAATCTAAAAAACATACTGGAGACTTAGGACACGTAAAACTACACAGGAAAAAATCGTCTTAATTTTTGGATTAAATATGACTATCCAGAAAAATCGGAAAAGTACGAGTACTGGGTAAAAAAACTGTTTTGCCAAAACACATTTTTTGCCTTTGATAAAATCATTTAAAAATCAAATAAAAATATTAGAGACTCTCTAAAAGACTCACAAACAGTAGCTAAACACTTTTGAAAAGTTAGGCAAAAATTGGCTAAGTAAAAAAAATCACAAAGGTATAATAATCAATTTGATAACTCTTTAATTTTCCACAAGTATGCTCAAGTGAGCATGACTTTGAGCCATTGATTAGCCTAAGTCATAAATCAAGTGGAAAGGACATGAAATGCATGAAAAATACAGCAAATATGATGCATGAAATGCATGATTTAAAACCTAAATGACATGAAAAATGCATGGCATCAATAAAATGACCTAGACCTAAATGAACTTGCATGACATTTAATGCAAACCTAGGTCTAAAATGCATGAATATGCATGGCAAAGCAAACCAATCCTAAACCTAAAAAATGCATGGCAATAACACAAACATATGGCATGCATAAACAAAATACTCAACCAAATATCATGAAAATGCAAGCCTATCAACTAACATAAAAAAAATGCACACACAAAGCATACAACATAGGGGTGGCCGAATGGCCTCATGCTTAAAATGAGCATGGCATTTTCACAAACACATGATATACTAACATGCCTAGCTAAAGAATAATGCTCAAATCATGCAAATATAAAGTAAAGGCATGAAAACCAATAAGAATTTTCACAAATACATGGATTACAGAATGTAAAAACATAAACAAACTTAAACATTTCGAAAACAGAAAATCAAAAATGCAAGAATAGTAAAATAAACATGATAATAGACTCAAAAATGGAAATAAGCAAACAACCAAATTAAAACAAGCTTCATGTTTATGTATTAGAAGAAGATTTAAAGCATTAAAACTTGTTAAACATCAAGAATAACATGAAATAAAAAATGCAAACAGCAACTACCCAAAAAACAGACCATTCGGCCACCCTTATAACAAAAGAAAAAGAAATTTTCAAAGCTTCTTTCCAAGAAAGTATGAAGAAGAACTTGAAGAAGAATATTAAAAACACTTATTTTAAAAGAAAAATCAAAAGAAACTCACCAAAATAGTAATCAAAACAGCAAATCAAGAATGGAAAATCAAAGAAAGTGCAAGAGTATGGTGCTTAAAGCAACCTCTAGAAGCTATCTTTCAAGCTTTTTCTCTTCTAACTTTCTTTTTCTTTTTCTTTTCTAAACTTTTCTTTTTGCCTTTCAAAAATGGAGAAAAAAATCAGCCAAAACCAAGAGAGAATAGAGAGTGAATAGCTGAAAATGAAAGAGAGAGTGACCCCTCCTTAGTGGCCGAATGGCCCTTATCCCCTAGGATGTTGTCATCTTTTCTTCAACCAATTTTCATCCAAAGGCTATTGATCCAAGATGTTTAAAAAATGAAATTATCACCCTTAGATTAGGCCATCAGCTATCCACAATTACAGCTGTTCAAGAATCTTAAGCCAAAATGTTGACACTCTCCCTCTTCATGCATTGGTCCATGTGGCTTATTTGCAAAGGCTTGATCAAAAAATAACTAACTTACTCTTCATTGTTGGCCTGTTGATTAAAAATCAGAAAATGTCTACCCATCCTTGGGCCTTGGACGGCCAACCCCTTTTCTTCTTGCCCATGTTTCATTTTTTTAAAAGGCAAGAAAAGCCCTCTTCGGTTTCTTAGGTAAAATGACCTTTTTGCCCCCCGAACATAAATAAATGGAAAACGGACAAAAAATTAAAATTTTCTTTTTTCAATACTTTCAAAATAATAAAAAATTTAATTCTGGAAGTTTTCAAAATTTTTCGAGTCCATTTGCTATTTATTATGATTTTTCCTTCCAAAATTGCCCTTTTATGCCCCCAAACTTTACTATTTTTTAAATGAGCTCCAAATCTAGATTTTTTTTCACCAATCTCTTCCAAATAATTCAAAAGTGTGATCTGGAAGTTTTCATAATTTTTGGAACTCATTTGGTATTTTTTCGGGATTTATCTGCTTGAATTACTACATATGAGGCTCGGGATTTGGCCATTTTGCAAACGAAATCCGAACTCCGAATCCAGATTTTCTTTTGCCAATATCTTCCAAATAATTTAAAAATGATATTTTCAAATTTGCAAAATTTTTGGAGTTCATTTGCTATTTTTTCGGGATTTATCTTCTTGAATTTCTACATAGGGGACCCAGGATTTGGCCATTTTGCAAATGAACTCCGAATCAAGATTTTATTTCGCCAATCTCTTTGAAATGATTTAAGAATGATATCTGCAATTTTTCAGAATTTTTGTAGTTCATTTGCTATTTTTTCAAGATTTTCCAATTTTGCCTTTTTGCCTCCGAAACCCGATTTTGCTCAAAACCAGTCCGATTTTTAGATTTTCTTCAAACAGAGCTTTGGGCTATCCTTTTTTATAACTCCTCATCCATTAGGGGCTTTTTTATTACCGAATCGGGTCATTTCTGTAAGTCTTCCAAATTTCACCGAAATCCACCAGAAACCCTAATCCTCGGTTTTCTTCCGGATTAACTTTTCTTTTAGTTTTTCTTCCAAGTCGCTTCTCCATTACCCGTATTCGGTGCTTATATTTCATTTGGAATCTTCAATTTTGACCAATTTGATCGTTTAAGCACTTTTCCCCAAATTTCTCTAACTAGGGTTTCCTTTCTACTGAATCTCCGTAACCCAACTTTTGAACTCCATATCTTTCAATGTAGACCTCAGATTATCAAAATTATTTCACAATTTTTCAATTGAAATTCAAATCTTGATTTTGAAAGTGGGTTGACTTTTTTAGTAGTTGACTTTTTGGGGTTGACTTTTTCAAGTTTGACTTTTATGCTCGTCTTCTTAGACTAAGTCTCGGAGTACCACCTGCAGGATGAAAAAAGTTTTTTTACATTCTGAAACATCAATTTAGGAAGAAAACATACTTGTTTTAGTGGTCCGGACAAAATTAGGTGTCTACAGCTGCCCCTCTTTGGCTATTGTTGAGAATCAGGAATCAGGAATCAGGCAAAGATAAAGAAACACTAATTTTGTCCTGTTAGTGAAATCCAACGTCAAGAGAAGGGTTTTTGTTTTTGTTGAAAAAAAACTGTAAATGGAAGATATTGTCCTTAAATTGAATTCCCTGACTAATCAAGGCTTGACCCATCTTAAGGAAACGAGTTCGATTTGCAAGAGAAGAAAAGACCTCGACGATGGTCTCGAGGGCTTAATCTGTCTTGTGCTAAGCTGTGTTTAAAAATTCTGGGTATCTCCTCCAGAAGCTTCGGCTATCACCACCAAAGACTTGCTCAAGCAAATGTAAAACTCTGGATATCTCCACAGAGGCTTTGGCTATCACCACCAAAGACTTGTTCAAGCAAATGTAAAACTCTGGATATCTCCACCAGAGGCTTTGGTTATCACCACCAAAGACTTGTTCAATCAAATGTAAAAACTCTGGCAACTTATGCCTCGAGGTCTTAAAAATGATGCCTGGAGGTCTTAAAAATGGTGCCCGGAGGCCTTACTTGTGATTTGAAAATAATGCGCTGTATGTGACTTTAACAATAATGCCCGGAGGTCTTAAGAATGGTGCCCAGAGGTCTTAGAAATGGTGCCCGGAGGCCTTACCCGTGATTTGAAAAAAATGCACTGTATGCGACTTTAACAATAATGCCCGGAGGTCTTTAAGAATGGTGCCCGGAGATCTTAAGAATTGTGTCTGGAGGCCTTACCCGTGATTTGAAAATACCTTGACAACAGTCTCAAGGCTCGAATCATTTGATAAACAGAATCAATTCGATTTAAAACAAAAGGAAATACCTCGTTGGTGGTCTCAAGGCTCGACTCATTTGATAAAACAGAATGAATTCGATTTAAAACAAAAGGAAATACCTCGACGATGATCTCAAGGCTCGACTCATTTGATAAAACAGAATGAATTCGATTTAAAACAAAAGGAAATACCTCGACGGTGGTCTCAAGGCTCGACTCATTTGATAAAAAAGAATGAATTCGATTTAAAACAAAAGGAAATACCTCAACGGTGGTCTCAAGGCTCGACTCATTTGATAAAACAGAATGAATTCGATTTAAAATAAAAAGAAATACCTCAACGGTGGTCTCAAGGCTCGACTCATTTGATAAAACAGAATGAATTCGATTTAAAACAAAAGAAAATACCTCGCGGTGGTCTCAAGGCTTGACTCATTTGATAAAACAGAATGAATTCGAGTTAAAACAAAAGGAAATACTAAGAATAATTCTGGGTTTGGTTAATTTGGAAAAAATAAATATAACTTGAAAATGAAAGGAACATACCTCGATGGCAGTCTCGGGGCTCGTATTATTTGAGAAGCAAAATGAGTTCGATTTGGAAAGGAAATGTACCTCGACGGTGATGTCGGGGCTCGACTCGTTTGAAAAACAGAACGAGTTCACTTTGGGAAAGTCCAAGTTTTCCTGATTTCTGCAATGTTAGCTAAATGCAATGATGAGAATGACATGCTTTGCAAATGCTTGTATGTTTCCTAAGAATGAATGTAATCAAATGATTGTGTCATGATTTCTAATCCATGGTTTCTTTGAGGTTCACAGATTATCCGACTTCATGACAGAGTCTTCAATTGTTCATTGATGCCCCACTTAAGGAATCCTTCACTCAAGATAACTTGTCAAACAGTCTCAGTTTCTGACTTTCGCTGAAATTCACAAATTTTCTGACTTTGTGATGGAGTCTCCAACACGTTCATTGTTTTATTTTCTTGGTGAACTTTCCAAACCTTTCCCAAGATTTAAATCTATTCCTTAGTAATACTCTGAAATCCTTTTATTTAAAGATTTTTTTATTACTAACCATCATTCAATTTAATAACAATCATAATGCATCTCAAAAATGTATGAAAGAAAATATGAATCAAGCAAAAATGTCATAAAAAGATGACAAGAATTTATTGCAAGAAATGTTTTAAAATAGTAAAAATAAATATCAAGGATATAAGAAACAATTGTAAAGTTATAGGTTGTAGATGCCCCGGACGCGGAATATCTTGGACCCCTCCTTTTCAAACCATCTGAAATTTCTTTTGAACAAGCAATTTACTTGGATAACCTCTCGGCTTCCGTAGTTACATCAGACTGAGTTGTTTCCCTTTCTTCTGATTTTCAGATACTTTCTCCCCCTTTACACGGAGAAATTGATTCGAACTTTAATTAGTACCTGAGTCGCCCTTTGCAGGTTTTCAACTCAAGTGTCCTCCATTCGGTATTAAGTCGCCCTTTACGTGTTTTCGGCTTAAACCTCTCCTTTTACATTCTTTTTCATTTCCATTTTTTTGTATTCTACCATGCATCTGAGAATTCTAAATGCTTCCAAGGTAAAAATATCAATTCAAAAGATGGGATGAATTATGAGAATAACCTTTCAAATTAAATATCCATGCTCGACCAAAATGGGCTTTTAAAGCACGTAATGTAGGCCAAGGTTTAGGTTTAGAAAGAAAGGATAAAATAGGCTCAAAATGTGTTTAAGGGTGATTGACTCAAGGATCATTTCCTGAGGAGAACTCATTCTTGAAACATTTGTCCCTTTTTTGGACTTTCTTTCTTTCTTTTCTTTCTTTTTTTGTTTTGCTTTGTTGGCTTTCATTTGCCACATTTTTCGATGGCTTTCTTTTTTCCATGATTTTTGATTATTTTTTCTCGCACTTGCCTTCCAGTGTAGAGGGTGATCCTTGATCAAGGTTTAAATAAAGGAATAATTCCTAAGGCTCAAAGGGGTGACTAAGGATAATTTCTTCTTAGTGAAAGGAATATGAAAGATAGCCATTCATCATATCAAACATGAATATTCTCATTAAAAAGCAATCCACAGGGGAGATAGATATATAGAATTTCCATTTTTACACTTGGAATCATTCGAATTTCCATGTGCACAGCATCACACTTTTTTTTAAGCATAATACTTCTTCAGTTCATCAGCATTCACGGGATTTTTGAAATCTTATCCATCCATCCAAGTTAAAATCAATGCTCCTCCAGAAAAAGCTCTTTTTACAACATAGGGTCCTTCCCAATTTAGAGCCCACTTTTCTCGCGGGTCTTTCACTATAGGGAGAATTTTCCTCAGTACGAACTCCCCCTCTCGGAACTGTCTAGGATGAATTTTCTTGTTGTGGGCTCGAATCATCCTTTTCTGATACAACTGCCCGTGACAAATTGCTTTCAATCTTTTCTTCTCGATGAGATTCAACTGTTTATAACGAGCTCTAACCCATTCTGCTTCCTCTAGGCCAACTTCCATTAAAACCCGAAGTGAAGGGATCTCAATTTCAATAGGTAGCACTGCTTCCATCCCGTATACCAAAGAAAACGGCGTTGCCCCTGTAGATGTGCTGGCCGAAGTATGATATGCATGAAGAACAAAAAGCAAGATCTCATGCCAATCCTTGTACACATCGGTCATCTTCTCAACAATCTTCTTGATGTTCTTATTGGCTGCTTCTACTGCCCCATTCATCTTCGGACGGTAAGGTGCTGAATTATGATATGTGATTTTGAACTGACTACACACTTCTCTCATCATCTTATTGTTCAAATTGAGAGCATTATCCGAAATAATTATTTCTGGCAATCCATAACGGCATATGATTTCTTTTTTAACAAATCTGCATACCACCGACTTTGTTACATTCGCATAGGAAGCAACTTTTACCCACTTTGTGAAATAATCTATGGCCACCAAGATGAAACGATGTCCATTTGAAGCTTTCGGGGTAATAGGTCCAATCATATCCATTCCCCATATTGAAAAGGGCCATGGTGCAGTCATGACATGTAATGGCGATGGCGGCACATGAATCTTATCTCCATATATCTGGCATTTATGGCACTTCCGGGAATAACTGATACAATCTCCTTCCATCGTCAATCGGTTTTCTTCTCGAGGAAAGTAATTGAAATTCACTTCTTCAAATTCCTCCAATAAACTCAGTATGAGTTCTCGGTATCGGATTAGCTTTGTATCTTGTGTTTCCCATTCTCCTCGTAGCTGGTATATCACTAAGGCTGAGTCTCCAAAAACTTCCAATACTTTGATCTTTCTGTCCACTGCAGCACGAAGGCCCATATTACACGCTTCATACGCGGCAGTATTATTTGTACAATCAAAATCCAATCTAGCAGTGAAAGGATAATAATCTTCTTCTGGGATATGAGGACTGCACCGATTCCTTACCCCATGGCATTAGATGCGCCATCAAAATACATTTTACACACTTTCTTCTTCAGGGGAATCTCATCTGCTTGTGAAACATACATCAAATTTTCATCCGGGAAGTCAAAGTTCAACGGCTCATAATCTTCCACTGCCCGACTTGCTAAGAATTCAGCCATACACTGCCCTTGATAGCTTTTTGACTTACATATACAATGTCATACTCTGACAATAAAACCTACCATCTCGCCGTCTTTCCTGACAAAGAAGGTCTTCCAACATGTACTTGATTGGATCTAGCTTGGCAATCAACCATGTTGTGTGGTACAACATGTACTGTCTGAGTCTTCGAGCAGTCCAAGCTAAGGCACAGCACAACTTTTCTACCGACGAATATTTCAACTCATAATCTGTGAACTTCTTGCTGAGGTAGTAAACTGCCTGTTCTTTCTTTCCATTCTCATCAAGCTGCCCCAAAACACAACCCATGGATCTCTCAAATACTGATAAATACACTATCATTGGTTTATCCAGAACATGTGGCATTAATACTGGTGGGTTGGATAGATAATGTTTAACCTTTTCAAATGCAATCTGACAACCTTCATCCCATTCTCCGGGATCACGTTTTCGAAGTAACTTAAATATTGGATCACATTTGTCAGTTAACTGAGAAATAAACCGAGCAATGTAATTCAATCTCCCTAGAAAGCCTCTTACTTCCTTTTGAGTACGAGGTGGTGGCAAATTCTGAATGGCCTTTACTTTATCTGGGTCAATCCCAATTCCTCTTTTGCTGACGACAAAACCCAACAAGTTTCTCGAGGTGACTCCAAAAGTGCATTTTGTCGGATTTAGCTCGAGTCTAAACTTCCTTAGTCGTTCGAAGAGCTTCTTAAGATTCGCAATATGCTCCTCTTTTCCTTGTGACTTTGCGATCATATCATCAACATAGACCTCAATTCCCTTATGCATCATATCATGAAACAAGGTCACCATGGCTCTCTGATATGTTTCCCCAGCATTCTTCAACCCAAATGGCATTACCTTGTAGCAAAAGGTTCCCCACATTGTAACAAATGTAGTTTTCTCCATATCTTCCGGTGCCATCTGTAGACACCTAATTTTGTCCGGACCACTAAAACAGGTATGTTTTCTTCCTAAATTGATGTTTTCGAGTGTAAAAAGACTTTTTTCATCCTGCAGGTGGTACTCCGAGACTTAGTTTAAGAGGGCGAGATAAAAAGTCAACCCCGCAAAAAAGTCAACCCCAAAAAAGTCAACCCCAGAAAGTCAACTACTGAAAAGTCAACCCACTTTCAAAATCAAGAGTTTAAGTTCAATTGAAAAATGGCGAAAGAATTTTGATAATCCGAGGTCTACATTGAAAGATATTGAGTTCGGAAGATGGGATTTGAAGATTCAGTAGAAAGGAAACCCTAATCCGAGAAATTTGGGAAAAGTGCTTAAACGATCAAATTGGTCAAAATTGAAGGTTCCAAATGAAAGATAAGCACTGACTACGGGTAGTACGGGTAATGGAGAAGTCACTTGCAAGAAAAACCGAAAGAAAAGTCAATTCGAGAGAAAACCGAGAATTAGGGTTTTTAGTGAATTTCGGTGAAATCGGGAAGAATCATAGAAATGGCCCGATTTGGTAAGACCAAAGCCCCCCAATGGATGAGTAATGATTAAAAAGGGATAGCCCAAGGCTCAGTTTGAAGAAAATCTGAAAATCGGACTTGTTTTGAGCAAAACTGGGTTTCGGAGGCAAAATGGCAAAATTGGAAAATTCGGGAAAATAGCAAATGGACTCCGAAAATTCTAAAAATTTGAAAATATCATTTTTAAATCATTTGAAACATATTGGCAAAAGAAAATCTTGATTCGGAGTTCGTTTGCAAAATGGCCAAATCCCGGGCTTCTTATGTAGTAATTCAAAAAGGAAAATCCCGGAAAAATAGCAAATGAACTCCAAATCTTCTGAAATTTTGCAAATATCATTTTTAAATTATTTGGAAGAGATTGACGAAAGGAAATCTTGATTCGGAGTTCGTTTGCAAAATGGCCAAATCCCGGGCCTCTTATGCAATAATTCAAGAAGATAAATCCCAAAAAATAGCAAATGAACTCCAAATCTTCTGAAAATTTTCAAATATCATTTTTAAATTATTTGGAAAAGATTGTCAAAAGAAAATCTTGATTCGGAGTTCGTTTGCAAAATGGCCAAATCCCGGGCCTCCTATGCAGTAATTCAAGCCGATAAATCCTGAAAAAATACCAAACGAGCTCCAAAAATTATGAAAACTTCCAGATCACACTTTTAAATTATTTGGAAGAGATTGGTGAAGAAAAATCTTGATTTGGAGCTCGTTTAAAAAATGGTAAAATGTGGGGGCATAAAAAGGCATTTTTGGAAGAAAAAATCCAAATAAATAGCAAACGGACTCAGATAATTTTGAAAACTTCCAAAACTCAATATTTTATTATTTTGGAAGTATTAAAAAAGGAAAATTTGAATTTGGAGTCCGTTTGATATTTATTTGCATCCGGGGGGCAAAACGGTCATTTCACCCAAGCAACCGAAGAGGGCTACTTTGGGCCTTTCAAAAAATCAGAGTTGGGCTGGAAAAGAGAAGTTCTGGCCTGCCAAGGCCCAAAGGAAGGAGGAAGCTTCTGATTTTTCAATCAAATGGCCAAGAATTAAGAGTTAGTTAGAGATTCTCTTTGATCAAGCCATGGTGATTAAGCCACATAGGCCAAGAGAGATGTCAATATTATTCTTGAACAGCTGTAATTTGGGACAGCTGAGATGATAATCTAAGGGTGATAATTTCATGATTTTTCACCTTAAATTATTAGCCATTTAATGGAAAATTGGTTACAAAAAAATGACAACATCCTTGAGCATTTTAAGGGGCCATTCAGCCAGCATGTAGGGGGAGGTCAGAATTTGCATTTTCACACTTTATTTTTGCTGAGTTCTCTTGATTTTTACTTGGTTTTTCTCTCTTTGGTTGAAGGCAAAAAGAAAAAGTTTAGAAAAGAAAGGAAAGTTTGAAGAGATAAAGCTTGAAATATAGCTTCTTGAGGTTGCTCTTGAGCACCAACTCTTGCACTTTCTTGATTTTCCATTCTTATTTTTGCTATTTTGATTACTATTTGGTGAGTTTCCATTTCAAATAAATGTTTTATTTTTTTTATTTTTCTTCTTAAGTTATTCCTTCATCTCTTTCTTAAATATTTTTTTTTCAATTTGTTTTACAATATACTCACCATGGCCGAATGGCCTACAATTTTTGTTAAGTTGCTGTTTTGGTTTATTTTATCATGTTATTGATGTTATTTTCTTTGATCTTGATGTTTTAAATGTTATGTTACTTCATATACTTGAGTTATATTTTAATTTGGTTGCTTTGTTTGTTGCCATTTATGTTTTAAATATCATGTTTTTGCATTTTTAATTTTCTGTTTTCATAATGTTTAAATTTGTTGGTGTTTTAGATTTAGTATATCAAGTATTTGTGAAACTGCTTGTGTGGTTTTTGCATGATTTGAGCTTTATATTTTAGTTGAGCATGTTTTAGATTTAGTATATCAAGTGTTTGTGAAAATGCTTGTATGGTTTTTGCATGATTTGAGTGTTATATTTTAGTTGAGCATGTTAGTATATCAAGTGTTTGTGAAAATGCCATGCTTGTTGGAGCTTAAGGCCATTTGGCTACTCCATGTGTTTT
The DNA here is from genome assembly GCA_030761205.1 of Fremontodendron californicum. Lineage (NCBI taxonomy): Eukaryota > Viridiplantae > Streptophyta > Magnoliopsida > Malvales > Malvaceae > Fremontodendron > Fremontodendron californicum. The sequence continues at coordinate 16,025,498 of JAULJL010000013.1, read as the reverse complement.
GCATTGTGTGTTGCATTTTTGCCATGTTAGTTGGTAGGTTTTTGCATTTGCATGACATTTGATTTAGTTTTGCATGTTAGTATACCAAGTGTTTGTGAAAATGCCATGTTTGCTAGTTACATAGGCCATTCGGCCACTCTTTGGAATCTTTGCATTGTATGTGCATTTTTGCTATTTTAGTTGATAGGTTAGCATTTGCATGATATTTGGTTGAGTTCTTGGTTTAAGCATGCTTTGTGTTTGTGAAAATGCCATGCATATTTTAGTTATTGAATTAGGTTTATTTGCCATGCATGTTCATGCATTTTAGGTCTAGGTTGCATTAAATGTCATGCAAGTCCATTTAGGTTTAGGTCACTATATGAATGCCATGCATTTTTTCATGACATTTAGGTTTAAACTCATGCATTTCATGCACTATGTTTGCTGTAATTTTTCATGCATTTCATGTTCATGCCACTTGAATAATGACTTAGGCCAATTAATGGTTCAAAGTCATGCTCTCTTGAGCACACTTGTGGAAAATTAAGTTTTGTCAAATTGATTATTCTACCTTTGTGATTTTTTTTTACTTAGCCCATTTTTATCTAACTTTCAAAAAGTCCTAGCTACTGTTTGTGAGTCATTTTATGAGTCTTAAATATTTTTACTTTGATTTTTAAATGATTTTATCAAAGGCAAAAATGTGTTTTGACAAAGCAGTTTTTTTTCACCCAGTACTCGTATTTTTCCGATTTTTCTGGGCAGTCATTGTTAATCATAAAATTAATCAGATTTTTTCCCGTGTAGTTTTACATGTCCTTAGTCTCCAGTATGTTTTTCAGAATTTTTTGAATTTTTAAAAATAGGGTAAAAAATCGTGGCTTAAAACTAGACAGTGGAGTCAGAATTGAATTTAAAGAAAAATCATTTTTCTGTTTTGGTTAAGTTACTTAGAGTGAGCTGATTAGGAGAGTTAGCTACTGACTTTTGGTAGTTTCTAAGCCTTTTTAAACTCTAAAAATGGTTTTTCAAGTCTTGGGTTAAGGGTAGTCAAGTCCGGATTTTTAAACTTAGGAAATTAGAGCCATTTAAAAAAGATTTAGCCAAGTTTTTACTTTTAATTCAAGCTTTTTAAAATTGTTTTCAAACAATCACAAAGTATTTCGGTTTTAGAATATTTAATTTGACATATTTTCCTAAGGTAGCCGGATATCTTTTTAGATATACGGATTTCCTTAATTAAAGGAAAACATACATTTCATGCATTGCATTTTCCATATTCATGCATTTTATATAATATGTGATTCTTGCTATAATAATTCCTATGATATTGTTATTATTTTGATTTATATTTTTTTTTTGATGTTATATGGTTTATTATATGGTTTTGAATATTTCATGATATCCTATGCTTTTATTTAGTTATTTTTATATTTAGCATATACTATGTTCATGCATTATTATTTTTATTTTTATGCATATTATATGATAGCATTATTCTATATTTCATGTCATTTAAATTATATGCCATATCATTCATATTTGCCATGTCATTTAAATTATTTAATTTCATATAGAATATATTATGTTACTTAGGTCATTTCATTTCAAGTAGAATATATTATGTTACTTAGGTCATTTCATTTCATTTAGAACATATCATATGACTTAGGATATTTCATTTCATTTAGGATATATTATGTCATTTAGGATATTTCATTTCATTTAGAATATATCATGTGACTTAGGATATTTCATTTCATATAGAATTATATCATATAACTTAGAATATTTCATTTCATTTAGAATATACTAAGACATTTAAATTATATCATATCATTTAGGTTGCATTATATTATTTAGATTTTGCTATGTTATTTTATTTATGTCATGCATATACATATTCATATCTTTTAAAATGTTTTCAAAAGGATAATGATTTTTCAATAAAAAAGATAAAGATATTCCCGAGTTAAAATAATTTATGAGTTCTCTACCGGGTTTGCTGGAGGGAATATCATCAATTATCATTAATAAAGGAATATCTTTCTTTCAAAAACAGAGAATGATTCGGAAAGTTTTTCAAAAATAATAAAAATTTCTATATTTTGCCACGTTTGTTGGGGAATATAGGAAAATTTTGAATTTATAAATTCCAGATCATTTTCAATTAAAAATGGAATTTATTTTTCTTTAAATGGGGAATTAACTTGAAATACTGAATTTAAAACCAACTTTTTACCGAGATTTGAGATAACACACGATTAATAAGGTACCGTTTTATACGGGCGTTGTGGGGGTGCTAATCCTTCCCCGCACGTAACCGAGTCCCGAACCCGTTTCTTTGATTTCTCTGGTTTAAACGCAGACTTGAAATTGTTTTTAAAAATGTTTTAATTAATTTTTAAAATATTTTATAAAACCGATTTTAATAGGTGGCCGATCACACCTAGCTAAAAAAGATTGGTGGCGACTCCATGTCTTTTTCAAGGTCATTTTCAAAACCTTCATTTTTCTAGAGGAATTAAGTCGACTTTTCCTCGGTTTTTTTAATGTCACGCTTAACGAATAATAAAGTCTTGTGATGAGACTCGTTATTTTTTAGGTTGCTACACCATCTTAATCTGATTGTATCCTGAGAATCCATCCATGAAAGAAAATAAAGAACTCTTTGCCGTATTATCCACTAGAATATCAATATGGGGCAAAGGGAAATTATCTTTAGGACTGGCCTTGTTCAAATCTTGGTAATCAACGCATATCCGCACCTTGCTATCCTTCTTTGGTACTGGAACAATATTTCCCACCCATTCTGGATATTTTGCCACCTCTAATAATCCAGCATCAAATTGCTTCTTCACCTCCTCTTTTATCTTTAACAGCATGTCTGGCCTCATTCTTCTCAACTTTTGCTGAATTGGTTTGCATTCTGGCCTTAAAGGGAGCTTATGAACCACAATATCCGGATCCAACCCTGGCATGTCTTGGTAAGACCATGCAAATACATCCACATATTCTTGGAGCAAGGCTATCAATTCACCCTTTATTGATAATGACAATGAAGTTCCGATTTTGACTTCCTTTATCTCTTCACCATCTTCCAGATTTATCATTTCCAATAATTCCTTATGAGAAAGTACTTGTTTCTCCTCTTGTTCTATTTTCCTTAATAAATCTGGAGGTAGACCATAATCCTCAGTATCTTCGTTAGCCTCAAAATCACCTGTGCAAATGGGTCTTTCAAAATCAATTTCAAAATTACTGACAGGAAGGTCCTCATATTCTGCATCTATACACCTGTAAATAGGTGGAGAAGAAACAATATAGGAAAATATATATAATGAAAACAAAATAAATAACAAAAATGAAAGAATATGGACACACCAATATGAATAAAATGCATTGTGCATGTTATTTATTGAATGAAAATGTTTAAACAAAAAGCCCATTATAGAAAAAAAACTCTTAATATCTCTGGGTAAAGATAATTAAGATTGTTTTTTAATGTATTATGTTGGAATAGACTTAAAAACTATGGGCAACTCAGTCGCACTTCAATTGGTCAGTCTATATCCTGGTGGACTAGGTCGCTCCATCTAGTTCGCACTGTCATTTTCCATCCCTTCTTTCCCGGTCATGCAAATCACCATATCCTGAATCTGCCCCCCATTATTCACATGGAATTTTTCAAAAGCTTGCTCGATCATTATGAGTACATCCTCTGAATTCTTTTCTCCGAATAGAAAACCAGCAGAGCAAAAGTTGTGAAGGATTGGTGGGAAAGTCATGGGTTCCCATTCAATATCCTTACCCGTGAGACGGGCTATCCTCATTTGTTGGTTCCTTTCAACTTGTTTCCTCCTCTCATGGGCCTTCGGAAGATACCCTAAGCCAAACCGATCTTTCTTTCCTACTGCTTCCATTGCTCGGGCCATCCCTTGAAGATATTTCCCAAGACCTTTTCCAGCCCTGCAGCTTTTTCCCACTGTGGTTCTTACTCCCAGCCTTGTGTTCTTGGACAATCTTGGTTTTGGAATTTTTCGTTCTTCAGCGATGAAAACTGCATTTACAAATTCTAAAGATCGAAAAGAACATTTTACGACATCTTCATTGGGTTCAACATAAGGAGATTCAATAGATGCATAAGCTATTATGTATTCTTCTCCTGCTATAGTGATCAAACGACCTTCCATCACAAATTTCAGTTTTTGGTTGATAGACGAGGGTACAGCCCTTGCTGAATGTATCCACGACCTCCCCAACAAGAAATTATAGGATAAATTAATATCCATGACCTGGAAGTTCACCGTATAGGTGCATGGGCCTGTCACTAAAGAAATCTCAATAGTTTCCATTATCTCTCTCCTGGTACCACTGAAAGCCCTGACTACCGTGCAACTGGTAACATATAAGACATATCAACTGGCAACTTAGACAGGGTTGCCAAGGGCATTACATTTAATGAAGAACCATTATCTAGAAGCACCCTTGGTAGTATATGCCCCTTGCAGGTGGTTGTTATGTGAAGAGCCTTTGTGGATCCAATACCATTGGGTGGTATTTCATCACAACTGAAAAATATATGGTCGTCTGTCACAATGTTTCCCACCAGCCTGTCTAACTTTTCTACTGATATGTTGTTAGCCACATATGCCTGATTTAACACTCTTAACAGGGTATTTCTGTGTGGCTCGGAGTTTAATAGAAAAGATAAGATGGAGATTCTTGCTGGCTGATGCTGCAATTGCTCAAGCACATTATACTCACTATGTTTTATGAACTTTAAAAACTCCTAGGCCTCCTTCTTGTTTATCGGCTCTTTTATCCTGTTTATCGGGGCTGATCCCCTCTTTGCTTCTTTTGACAAATCCATCTCGATATGGATTGGTTCAACTGCTTTCTTCCCTTTGTCCAGTCCTCCATCATTTCTTGTTGATCCCTGTTCAACAACCTTAGGGCATAACACCTTCCACTTCGAGTTAAATGCCCCACACCTATAATATCTTGCTGACTTGAAGACCCGAGCATAAACATACTGCAGTCATATTTCCATGGTATAGTTTTGTTTTCCTTGTATGAAAAGGAAGAAGGCAAATCTATGATGAGCTTAGACGCAATTTCCTCAACAATCGGAGTAGTCTTCTCTGGTTTATCATAATAGATGATCAAAGGTCTTCCTATTCCATAGCCAGCTGTATTCTAAATAACCTATACTTCCTTCTCTGTCTCCTCGTAAAACTGGGCCTCTCCATTATCCATCATCTTTTGGACTTTAGCCAGAAAATCCATGCAGTCCTGTATGATATGACCTGAACATTAACGGAACGGGCACCAATTTTGCACCCTCTTTGCAACCATTTTTAAACTATCTGCATCCCCCACCATTCATGCCTTAACCATCTCGACCCATACTGTTAACATCGGAGTCTTGACTTCCCTGGCATCCCTTTTTAACCTTTTGACTTCCCCTGTCAATACTGCATTTACCTGATTCTTAGCATGATCGGGCAATGGGTTTCCCGCTACATTCGGCCCATTATTTGACCCAAACTTCACAACTCCGGTATTGATTAAAGTTTGGACTTTCTTTTTGAAGGCAATGCAATCCTTCGTTGAATGCCCATGAATTCCTGCATGATATGCGCAGTTGGTATTTGGATTGTACCATCTTGGGTATGGTGGGGTCAAAGGTTTAAGATATACGGGCGCGAAAAGTTGGCCTTGTAGTAGTTTAGGATATAGCTCACCATAGATGGTAGGAATAGGATCAAACTGGGGTTTTTGATCATTTCTTGGTGAACGATAGTCATTGCGCACAGGACCTTGAGTGTTTGGGACAGTGTTTCGAGGAAGGGTTATCTGTGGGGATATACTAGTTGGAAACGACTGTTGTGGTATATTGGTATAGGGGAATGGATTTTGGGTAAGGTGGTTCACATTGGGGAAGTAAGGATTATACCCTGGGTAAGATGTGTAAGGTGTCGGAGGTGCATAAGATGTAGTAGAAGTATAGGGCCTGGAAGGTGTGTATGGTGTAGGAGGTGTATAGGGGTATTGATTGAAACTGACTGCATGTGTCTCCTCCTTCTTCTTTGCAGGATAAACTCTCTTCGGGGTAATGGACTCACCCCCTTTCATTTTCCCGTTCTTAATGGCAGACTCTATCATCTCCCAGATATCACCATATCTGCAAAGTCCTTGGTGGCACTTCCCACCAATTTATCATAATAAGGTGCTTTCAAGGTATTGATGAAAAGCACTGTAGTTTCGTTGTTGGTTAAATGGGGTTGCACTTGTGTAGCCAGGTCTCTCCATCTCTAAGAATATTCTTTAAAGCTTTCAGTAGCTTTCTTTTTCATGTTTTGCAGAGTTAGACGGTCAGGCACCGTGTCTGTCATATGCTTGTATTGTTCCATGAAAGCTTTGGCTAGATCCATCCAGGAACGAATCTTAGCACAGGTAAGCTGGTTATACCACCGAGTTGCGGACCCTATCAAGCTATCTTGGAAACAGTGGATGAGCAATTTTTTGTCTTCATCATGTCCGGTCATCTTCCGGCAATACATGGTCTGATGTGCTGATGGGTTAGTAGTTCCATTATATTTTTCAAAGTCTGGTACTTTGAACTTTGGAGGAATCACCAGAATGTGTACTAAACTCATCTCTTTGGCATCTAGACTGCCAAATAGCTCCGCTCTTCAACTGCACTCAATCTTTCCTCCAATAGCTGATATTTTCCTATGCCATTTTGATGAAGAATAAGAGACGAAAACTTAAGTAAACATTTTAAAAAAACTTTATTTCTATGAAAAATGTAGTAGGAAAACAATATAGAAAATCAAGAAATCAACATAGAAAACAAGAAGAAACCATGCTAGAGCTTGGTAGAGATGACTACCTTCAAGCTCTCCTCTTGAAAAACTTTTTTTTTCTTTGTTTCAAAACCTTTTTTTTTGTTTGATAAATTAGCTACTGACTTCAGCCAAAAAACTTATGAAAAGATGAAATCAGCCCCATTCTAATGGCTTGGCCGAATGGCCCTCTAACCCTTGGATGAAATTTTCACTTTTTCTCCTCCAATCTTGGGCTAAGATTATGATATTTTGATGACAACATAAAAATTTTATCTTGCCAATTGATAGCAGCCCTTAAGATGTGTTCTCATCCCTTGTAATAACCTCAGCCCGTAGATGCAAAAGAGAACCAATCCCATGTACTCCCTTGCTTGCCCCTTTTGAGTGCCTACCCTTGGATGAGTTGTGCTCTTCCATTCTTGGTCATTGGATGAGGAAAACATAAAAATGACATCTTGTAGATTAAATCCAGCCCTTAACATCTGTACTTAGCCTTTGTAGATGGCCTAAGCCATTGGATGAAAGGAGACAATTCCATGCACTCCCATGCTTGGCCGAATAGATGCTCACCTTTGGATGAATTGTGCTCATCTTTTTTCTTCTATTCTTGGCCATTAGATGAGGGTTCTTTCATGACAAATAAAAATTTCATCTTGACATTTAAACTTGGCCCTTGGATGGTGTATTCAACTTTCCCACAAGGCACCTAAGCCATTGGATGAAGGGGGGACCATGCAAGGTGTTAGTGGTAGCATGTGAGCTTGATAGTGACTAAGGAATTAAATTGATCAAGCTTCCTTCTTCTCCTCTATGCTGGCTGACCAAGTGATGGAAAATCCCAGCAATTCCTTATTCTTTCATATTTTTCTCAATTACAAATTTGCCCTTTTTGGTTTCTTTGGTGAAATGACCTTTTTGCCCCCCGAACCTAAATAAATAGCAAACGGACTCCAAATTCAAATTTTCTTTTTTCAATACTTCTGAAATAATAAAAAAAACTGAATTATGGAAGTTTTCAAAATTTTTCGAGTCCATCTGCTATTTATTTCGGATTTATTTTCGAAATTGCCCCTTTTATGCACCCGAAACTTACCATTTTTTAAACGAGCTCCGAATCCATATTTTTCTTCACCAATCTCTTCCAAATAATTTAAAAATATGATCTGGAATTTTTCATAATGTTTGGAGCTCATTTGCTATTTTTTCAGGATTTATCTGCTTGAATTACTACATAAGGGACCCATATTTGGCCATTTTGCAAACGAACTCTGAATCAAGATTTTCTTTTACCAATCTATTCCAAATAATTTAAAAATGAGATCTGAAAATTTTCAAAATTTTTGGAACTCGTTTGCTATTTTTTCAGGATTTATCCTGTTGAATTTGTACATAGTGGGCCCGGGATTTGGCCATTTTGCAAATGAACTCCGAATCAAGATTTTCTTTCGCCAATCTCTTCAAAATGATTTAAGAATGAGATATGCAATTTTTCAAAATTTTTGGAGTTCAGTTGCTATTTTTCCCAAATTTTCCAATTTTGCCCTTTTGTATTCAAAACCTGGTTTTGCTCAAAACAAGTCAAATTTTCAAATTTTCTTCAAACCCTCTTTGCAACCATTTTTAAACTGTCTACATCCCCCACCATTCCTGCCTTAACCATCTCGACCCATACTGTCAACATTGGAGTCTTGACTTCTCTGGCATCCCTTTTTACCCTTCTGACTTCCACTGTCCATACTGCATTTACCCGATTCTCAGCATGATCGAGCAATGGGTTTCCTGTTATATTCGGCCCATTTTTTGACCCAAACTTCACAACTCTGGCGTTGATTAGGCTTTGGACTTTCTTTTTAAAGGCCACGCAATCTTCAGTCGAATGTCCGTGAATTCTTGCGTGGTACGCGCAGTTAGTATTTGCATTGTACCAACTTGGATATGGTGGTGTCAAAGGTTTGAGGTATACGAGTGCAACAAGTTGACCTTACAACAGTTTGGGATATAGCTCACCATAGGTGGTAGGAATAGGATCAAATTGGAGTTTTTGATCGTTCCTTGGTGAACGTTGGTGATTGCGCCCAGCTCCCTGAGTGTTTGGGACAATGTTTTGAGGAAGGTTTATCTGTGGGGATATGCCAGTTGGAAACGGCTATTGTGGTATATTGGTATAAGGGAAGGGATTTTGGGTAAGGTGGTTCACATTGGGGTAGTAAGGATTATACCCCGGGTAAGGTGTGTAGGGTGTAGGAGGTGCATAAGATGTAGTAGGAGTATAGGGCCTTGGTGGTGTATATGGTGTTGGAGGTGTATATGGGTATTGGTTGATACTAACTGTGTGGGTCTCCTCTTTCTTCCTAGCAGGGAATACCTTTTTCAGAGTAGAAGACTCACCCCCTTCCATTTTAACATTAATAATGGCCGACTCTATCATCTCCCCAGATATTATAATGTCTGCAAAGTCCTTGGTGGCACTCCCCAGCAATTTATCATAATAGGGTGCTTTCAGGGTATTGATGGAAAGCACTGTAGTTTTTTTGCTAGTTAAAGGGGGTTGCACTTGCCTGGCCAAATCCTTCCACCTTTGCGAGTATTCCTTGAAACTCTCAGTGGTCCTCTTTTCCATGTTCTGTAGTGACAGCCTATCAGGTACCATATTGGATACAAGTTTATAATATTCCATGAAAGCCCTAGCAAAATTTGTCCATGAACGAATCTTGGTATGACTCAATTGATTGTACCATCGGGTTGCAGACCCTGTCAAGCTATCTTGGAAATAATGGATAAGCGATTTCTCGTTATCATCGTGACCCATCATTCTTCTGCAGTACATGGACAGATGTGCTGATGGGTTGGTAGTCCCATTATATTTCTCAAAGTCTGGTACTTTGAACTTTGGGGGAATTACCAGATCGTGTACTAAACTCATATCTTTGGCATCTAGACTGCCAAATAACTCCGCCCCTTCAACGCCCTCAGCTTCTCTTCCAGCAGTTGATATTTTTTCTGGGATTCTACCATTTCGACCCTCTTCAGCTAAGTCATCTTTGCTTTTTCCTTTTCAGCTAGTTCCTCAAAGTCTGGAACGTTAACATCATTTGGGTCAGCTCCCATATTACCTCTTCCAGGAACATAGTTCTGTGCCTCAGCAGCTGGCTGGATATAAACATAGGAGGCTGCCCCAATTGGCAGCTCTTGGCCCTTCTACTGTATGTTTTCAGGTTGATCCTCTTCAATTACCACCTTTTTCCCGGCCCTTTTTGTTTCATCATGGCACTCATAATTTCCATGAGTTTAGTCATCTGTTCTTGTGACTCCTCCTGAGATTTAGCCAACTGTTCCTGCAGTTCCCTTTGAGTTCTTTCCATTCTTTCAATTCTAGCAAGCTGATCGTTCTCTATAGCTCTGGCTTGAGATCGAGTATTGAAAGGGTGTCGAAAATCCGATTCTTTCTGAGTGCGACCAATTGTACCTTTAGTTTTGAAAACCATGAATTAGAATTTATTGACACATCTTTTTTTATGTTTTATAAAAAAAATGAATGAATGACTAAATGTGAATCAATGAATCAAATAAGATGAATAAGTACATGACTACGCATATGAATATGAAAAAATAAATGAATGAATAAGCGAAATGAACAAATAAGTGGTTAAGTGTATGAATATGAATGAATGAACAAGTAAAAAGAATAAATAAGTGGTTAAGTGTATGAATATAAATGAGTTTCAAAAATGAATGATTATAAATATGAGTAAAACAAATGTACAAACAAAATATATAAATTATGAATGCATTTGAAAGTATTGGCCCCGGGATAATTTCAAACGAACGGTCAATCATTAATTTCCTAGAACTAAATACATACAGATAGAATAAAAAGATCACTGCCTAAGATAAGTTCGTAATTCGCCTTTCAAAGTGCTATTACAAAATTAGTCCTATAGTGACTTCTTTGGATCTTGGACTTTCTTTCACAGTCTCCTTTTGATTGCCCTGCTCTTCAATCTGACCCCTACTTGTTCACGGCCCCTTGACATGTTAGCAGAAGCATCACTGTTTAAGCTTTCCTTAGCTTGCTTCTCCAGTTGATTGGCTCAGGCTTCCTCATGCTTCGCTCTCTCTTTCCAATAGTTATTCTCCTTCCTGTGGTTTTTGACCTCCTGCTCCCATTCCCCGAAAGTCTTGAGGGTCCCCTCAAATTTGAGCTCGAAGCGGTACCTCTTGTTCTCCAAGTGTAATTCCTGAAGATCGCCGTTAGCAGTGTCTCTTTCTCTCTTGATCTTTTCCTTTTCTCTTTCTCGAGCTGATTCCCTATTTTTCATGTCCTCAAGCTCTTCTTGTACTCGGGCAATTTCCTAGCTCATCTGGGCCTTTTTTTTTCAAATTCCGCCTTTACGATTTCTAGCTCTGATGGGATTTCCCTCGGTGGCGGATTCATGAACTGGACCTTTCCCCCTTCCAATGTCAACAGCCTATCATTAACCATTAATTCCCTCCATACCAGGTAATCAGGTGTGACGATGTCAGCATATCTGGCCACTTTTATCCGATGATTTTTCTTCCATGCTTCAATCACTGCCCGCACCTTTCCAGAATACCCATCATCTCCATAAGTGAACTTTGATAATCCTAGCTTATGATTCATAGGTGTGAATTGCAAAGACTCAACCTGTCTTTGCACCAACAGAGGCGCATAACTCACAGACCCCCAAATTTCTAGTAGTGTAACTCCCAAGTTGTCCCCACATTTGTACATAATCGGTATAGGAACCATCCATGGAGCTCTCCAAGTCACCATCTCCCCTTTTAGATTCCCGAACATGTTGACCCATTTCTCTTCATCTCCGTCTTCAGGCCAATCATTTTGAAGGAATTCTCTAATCGAAACTAAAGACTTCATGTACGGTTTGAAGGAAACCTCTTCTATCTTCCAAAAGTGACTTTGAATCCAAATATAAAAGAGTTGTACAAATCCCTTAATTCTCCCTTGTCCTTCCCTTTTACAAAAAATCAAAGATCGGATAGTTTCAGCTATAATGGCTGGAGACGGGTTGATCTTCTGTTCCAACTTTTCAAAGAAATCAAACACGGCTATATCCACATGACCCAATATCTTCGAGAATATGATTAATCTGTAGATGGATAGAGCAAAGATGTCCTTGGCTTTTTCTTTGTCAGAATAACCCAATATCAATTGTCGGAGAGTTTCCCACGGAATGCATCCATTTTTCTGCTTTGTATCCACATGACTCTCAACCCATGTTGTATCCATTCCTGTGATCCTAGCCACTTTCTTCTTAAAACCTGAAGGTTTCACTTCCTTCAAATATACTCGATCAGGATTAGGACATTCAATACGTAACAGTGCTGAATATTGTTCAATCAGTGGGGTCATATCCTCCTTGTTAAAAGTAAAACATCTATAAGCAGGATTCCAAAACTGTACCTTAGCCTGAATCAACCCACTATTGACATCTGAGTGAAGGCTTCTTTCTCTAATATATTCCACTGATTCCAAATGTCGGCTAACCCTCAGAAATTATTCTGTCTGGAATCCACTTTGACCCTTTCCGGCAATACTGACACATAACCTTTCTTCAGGCAATCACCATCCTCCCTCTGATCTTTTTTCGACCGTGCACTAACTACTGCATGATCTTCTATCACTGAAATAACCTAACACTCCATGAAAGTCCTTTGGGTTGATGACTATACCGAGGCCAATAAACTTCAAGTGTATGATGATGTCAATGATGCATGACAAAGAAAAGAAAATAGAAAGAAATAGATTAGTAAAGAAATGAATTCACAAATATAACATAAATAACAACATGCTTTTAAAAAATGTCCCGAAAATTTTAACAGAGCTTCTGCATTATGATGCCTTGGGACAAAATAATAAATTTATTATGAGCGATATGATGTTCATTCATCATCACCCAATTTGTAAAATCTAACATATAGAAAGATGGTAAAAGGTTGGAAATGTTCCTCCACGTGTTCTTAAACTTCGGGTATCTAACAGAAATCTGGCATGGCTTTGCCTAGGTTCACTATATGAAGGTGAATCGGTTCTAAGGCCCCGAATTGTTCCTCACTGTCGCCTGTGAAGGCTAGTAAGGCACCCTGATAAAAGCGGGTTCAATTCGTTAGAGTATATTTTTCTATGCCCGTACGAGGGATTATCACGAAGGCATTAGGTATTTTATAAATATACGCAACAAAATAACCAGAGAACAAACAATAATGTGCTTGCACATGACAAATGAACATATTATAAAATATTGTATTATTTTCAAAATTCTCTTTATTATTTTGAAAAAATGTGGGAATTAAAATAAAATACAATTAAACCAACCAAAACGAAACTTTGATAACACACGACTAATTCTAGGCCCGACTCTCTAAAGTCCCCAGTGGAGTCGCTAAGCTGTCGATACGTGATCCCGATCGCGAGGACCCGTTCGAGTGAGGGGGACATAGAAGTAGAGGAAAAGATGAATTAATTCCTCTAGATTGAAATAAAAGGTGAGGGTATGACAACAGCCTCGTAAAAAGACATGGAGTCGCCACCAATCTTTTTTTACCTAGGTGTGATTGGCCACCTATTAAAATCGGTTTTATAAAATAAAATTAATTAAAATATTTTAAAACCAATTTCAAGTCTACGTTATAAACCAGAGAAAATCGAAGAATCGGGTTCGAGACTCGGTCACGTGCGGGGAAGGATTAGCATCTCCACAACGCCCGTATAAAATGGTACCTTATTAGTCATGTGTTATCTCAAGTCTCGATAAAAAAGTTGGTTTTTAATTTAGTATTTCAAGTTAATTCCCAATTTAAGAAAAATAATTCCATTTTTAATTGAAAATGATCCAGAATTTATTCATTCAAAATTTTTCTATATTCCCGGACAAAATCGGCAAAATATAGAAATTTTTATTTATTTGGAAAACTTTCCGAATCATTCTCGTTTTTGAAAGAAAGATATTCCTTTATTAATGATAATTGATGATATCCCCTCCAGCAAACCCAGTAGAGAACTCATGAATTATTTTAACTCAGGAATATATTTATTTTTATTGAAAATCATTATCTTTTTCAAAACATTTTAAAAAAAATATGAACATGAACATGTATGAGATAAATAAAATGACATAGCAAAGTCTAGATAATATAATGCAACCTAAATGATATGACATAATTTAAATGGCATAGTATATTCTAGATGAAATGAAAAATCCTAAGTATCATGGTATATTCTAAATGAGATAAAATGATTTAAATGACATGGCAATTTTAAATGATATGGCATATTTTAAATGACATGGCATATTCTAAATAATATAACCTAAATGACATGGAATATGATCTAAGTGACAAGAAATGACATGAAACATAAAACAATGCCATCATAAAATATGCATGAAAATAAAATAAAAATGCATGAACATAGTATATGCTAAATAATGTGACAAAAAATAAATGACTAAATAAAAAATATGGAATATCATGAAATATTCAATATCATATGGCAAACAATATAAGATCATAAAATGTGAATCAAAATAATAATAATACCATGGAAAATATCATAGCAAAAATCACATACTAAATAAAATCCATGAACATGGAAAATGCAATGCATGAAAATATATTTTTTCCTCTAAATAAAGAAATCCATATATCTAAAAAGATATCCGGCTACCTTAGAAAAATATTTAAAATTATATTTTCTAAAAAAAACAAAACTTTGTGATTGTTTGAAAATAATTTTGAGGAAAAACTTAAATAAAAATTAAAATCCTTACTAAACCCTTTTAAAATAGCTCTAATTTCTTAAGTTTAAGATCCCGGACTTGACCACCCTTAACCCGAGATTTATAAAATCACTTTTAAAGTTTAAAAAAACTTAGAAACTACCCTAAGACAGTAGCTAAAGCTTCTACCCAACCCCCTCTAAATGCCTTAGACAAATTCAACCATTATTCCTCTTTTGATTTCAAATCTGCCTCTATTATCCGGTTTTGTCACATGATTTTTTTGCCTATTTTTAAAAATTCAAAAAAAATCTAAAAACAATACTGGAGACTCAGAACATGCAAAAATACAAGATAAAAAAATTGGCTTAATTTTATGATTAAAGATGACTACCCAGAAAAATCAGAGATGTTCGAGTACTAGGTGAATTTTTTTTTTTTTGTCAAAACACATTTTTTGCCTTTGATAAAGTCATTCAAAAATCAAAGTAAAAATTGTTGGAGATCATCCTAAAGACCTAAGGACAGTAGATAAACATTTAAAAATCTTGGACAAAAATTGGCTAAGTAAAAAAAAATCACAAACGTAGAATAATCAATTTGACAATTCCTTAATTTTCCACAAGTATGCTCAAGAGAGCATGACTTTGAGCCATTGATTGGCCTAAGTAATAAATCATGTGGCAATGACATGGAATGAATGAACATACAGCAAATGAAATGTATGGTCTAAAGGTCTAAATGGTAAAGGAAATGCATGATAATTCAAGACAACCTAAATGCCTATCATGAATTTGTATGGCAATAAATGCTATCCTAACTCAATATGCATGCAATGCTTGATAATTAAATGTGATTTAGACCTAATATGTTATGAATATGCATGAAAAATCTAATGTAACCTAAGACCTAAATAGCATAGTAATGCATGATAATACCAATGTGATTTAAGACCCAATATGCATGGCAACACCAATATGGCCTAGACCTAAAATGTAATGAACATGCATAGCAATACTATGAACATACAATGACCCATGAAACTAATGTCAATGCTGGAACAAACAGAAAATAATACACAATTTCAAGATATGATAATACAAAGCATAATACCTAAAGAAAATGCAAATGCATGACAAGGTAAAGAATGCATGAAGAGGCCAAATGGTCACATGAGACTCTAATGCAATTCTATTTAGTAAATGACACAAGTACATGACAAATCATATTAAGATGCATAATGTCATGACATTTTAATAAGCATATGACAGACTAAAATCAAAATACACAAGCTCATGGCACGGATATGCAAACAAGTCAAGAAGCAAAGTGAAAATGCACATACAAGGCATATCAATAATGGAGTTGCCGAATGGTCATGGAACAAAATAATGGAATTTTATCATAGCATTTTCATAAGCACATGGCATACTAAAATCAAAATGTACAAGTTCATGGCATGGAGATGCAAATAAGTTAACAAGCAAAAGGAAAATGCACATGCAAGGCATATAAAAATGGAGTTGCCGAATGGTCATGGAACAAAATAAAGAAAATGCAAACATGTTTACAATATAAGACATGATACATGAAAAAAGTGCACAACATGAGCATATGAACAACAATGGCCGAATATGCATGGATACAATATCAAGCATGGAAATGACATATAGAAACAAATATAGCATAGAAAATAATGTAAAGAACATAAAAAATTTAAACATAGCCATGCAAAGCAAATAACAAGCAAAACTAGTAAATAAAACAAGGAAAGTTAAGCTCCATGGTTGGTATCAAATGGGCATAGCCTCTTACCTAACCATAATCACTTGGTCTTGCCAAGATCATGAAGCCTTTCCATCTCAATAAAACAGAAAATAAACCATGTTAAACAAAAAAATTAAGGTGAGCTTCATGGTAGGTAAAAATGGGCATAACCTCTCCCCTAACCATGGTCACTTGGTCTAGCCAAGATCATGTAGCCATTTCAAACTTTTTTTTTCTTCATCTTTTGTAAACAATCAGAACCTTAGAATACTCTAAGAAACCTTCCACATTTTTCACAACAACATGCAAGGAAGAAAAAAAAAAGAAAACCAAGGCAAGTAAATAAGCCATATTCGGCCATATCATGAAACCATGTAAACAAAAATTGTTTTCCACCATTTTAATGAAGAAGAAGAGATGAAAACATAAGTAAACATTAAAAAATTTTATTTCTATGAAAAATGTAGTAGGAAAACAAGATAGAAAATCAAGAAAACACCATAGAAAATAAGAAGAAAGCTATGCTTAGAACTTGGTAGAGATGACTACCTTCAAGCTCTCTATTGAAAACCTTTTTTTTTCCTTTCTTTCAAAACCTTTTTATTTGCCAAATTAGCTACTGTTTCTAGCCAAAAAACATATGAAAAAAATGAAATCACCCCCCTCCTTTTAGCTTTGGCCGAATGGCCTCTCACCCTTGGATGGGAATTGCACTTTTTTCTCCTCCAATCTTGGCCTTTAGATTAAGATATTTGATGACAATATAAAAATTTCATCTTTCCAATTGATAGCAGCCCTTAAGATGTGTACTCAGCCCTTTTAGTAACCTTAGCCCTTAGATGCAAAAGAGAACCAATCCTATGCACTCTCTTGAGTGCCTACCCTTGAATGAGTTGTGCACTTCCATTTTTGGTCATTGGATGAGGACAACATAATAATGACATTTTGTAGATTAAATCCAGCTTCAACATGTGTACTCAGCCCTTGTAGATGGCCTAAGCCATTGGCTGAAAAGATATAATCCCATGCACTCCCTTGCTTAACCGAATGGATGCTTACCCTTGGATGAATTGTGCTCATCTTTTTTCTTCCATTCTTGGCCATTAGATAAGGGTTCTTTCATGACAAAAAAAAAATGTCATCTTGGCATTTAAACTTGGCCATTGGATGGTGCATTCAATTTTCCTACAAGGCTCCTAAGCCATTGGATGAATGAGGAACCATTTGCAAGGTGTTAGTGGTAACATGTGGCTTGATAGTGACTAGGGAATTAAATTGTTCAAGCTTTCTTCTTCTCCTCTATGTTGGCTGACCAAGGGAAGAAAAAATCCCAACAATTCCTTCTTCTTTCATATTTTCATCAATTACAAATTTTCCCTTTTTGGTTTCTTTGGTGAAATAACCTTTTTGCCCCCGAACCTAAATAAATAGCAAACGGACTCCAAATTCGAATTTTTTTTCAATAGTTTCAAAATAATAAAAAAATTGAATTCTGGAAGTTTTCAAAATTTTTCGAGTTCATTTGTTTTCGGATTTATTTTCGAAATTGCCCTTTTTATGCACCCGAACTTTACCATTTTTTAAACGAGCTCTGAATCCAGATTTTTCTTCACCAATCTTTTCCAAATAATTTAAAAATGTGATATGAAAGTTTTCATAATTTTTGGAGCTCATTTGCTATTTTTCATGATTTATTTGCTTGAATTACTACATAGGGGACCCGGGATTTGGCCATTTTGCAAACGAACTTTGAATAAAGATTTTCTTTTGCCAATCTCTTCCAAATAATTTAAAATTGAGATTTTCAAGTTTTCAGAATTTTTGGAGTTCATTTGCTATTTTTTCGGGATTTATCCTGTTGAATTACTGCATAGGAGACCTGGTATTTGGGCATTTTGCAAACGAAATCCGAATCAAGATTTTCTTTCATCAATTTCTTCGCAATGATTTAAGAATGAGATTTGCAAATTTTCAGAATTTTTGGAGTTCATTTGCTATTTTTCCCATATTTTCCAATTTTGCCCTTTTGCCTCCGAAACCCGATTTTGCTCAAAACAAGTCTGATTTTTAGATTTTCTTCAAACTGAGCCTTGGGCTATCCTTGTTTAATTATTTCTCATCAATTAGGGGCCTTAGTCCTACCGAATCGGGCAATTTCTGTAATTCCTCCAAATTTTATCGAAATCCACCAAAAAAACCCTAATTCTCGGTTTTCTTCTGAATTAACTTTTCTATCAATTTTTCTTCCAAGTGGCTTTTCCATTACCCGTAGTCAATGCTTATCTTTCATTTGAGACCTTCAATTCTGACCAATTTGATCATTTAAGCACTTTTCCCCAAATTTCCCGAATTAGGGTTTCCTTTCTACTGAATCTCGTAACCTAACTTTCGAACTCCATATCTTTCAATGTAGACCTCAGATTATCAAAATTCTTTCACCATTTTTCAATTGAACCTCAAATCTTGATTTTGAAAGTGGTTTGACTTTTTTAGTAGTTGACATTTTTAAGGTTGACTTTTTCAGGATTGACTTTTTTTTGAGGTTGACTTTTTTGAGTTTGACTTTTTCTGTCTGCTTTCTTAGACTAAGTCTCTGAGTACCACCTGCAGGATGAGAAAAACCTTTTAGCATTCTGAAACATCAATTTAGGAAGAAAATGTACCTGATTTAGGGGTCCGAACAAAATTAGGTGTCTACAGGTTGGATGTAAATATAGGATGCTGCCCTAGTCGGAAGTTCATTTCCCACAGGCTGGGATGTCTGGCCATTCTTATGTACCACCTCTGGTCAGTCTTCCTGGTTTAATGCACCCATTCCTGTAACTGAATTTTCTCCTGGCCATTTCTGCCTCATCATGTACTCATCATTTCCATGAGTTTGGTTATTTGTTCCCGTGACTCCTCTTGAGACTTAGCCAACTGTTCCTGCAGTTCTTTTTGAAGTCTTTCCATCCTTTCAATTCTAGCAAGTTGATCGTTCTCCATAGCTCTTGCTTGAGATCGAGTATTGTAGGGGTGTCGAAAGTCTGATTCTTTCTGAGTGCGACCAATTGTACCTTTAGTTTTAAAAAACCATGGATTATAAATTATTAACACATTTTTTTATTTTATTTTATAAAAATGAATGAATGAATAAATAAATGACTAAATGTTAATGAATGAACAAATAAGTAAATGACTAAGTGTATGAACATGAATGACTAATTATAAAGAATAAATGAATGGACAAATAAATAAATGGCTAAGTGTATAAAGAATAAATGAATGATGATTATAAATATAAATGAATGAACAAACAGAATATATAAAGGAAAGAACAAATGAATGATGAATGCATTTAAAAGTATTGGCCCCGAGATAATTCCAACCAAACGGTCTTTCATTGATTATCAAAGAAAAAAGATCACTGCTTAAGACAATCTGATAATCTGTTTATCCTAATTTAAAAATGCTATTACAAAACATCGGTCCTTTAGTAACTCCCTCGGATCTTGGACCTTTTTCAATGTCCTCTTTTGATTGCCTTGCTCTTCAATCTAACCCCTACTTGTTCACGGCCCTTTGACATGTTAGTAGAAGCATCGCCGTGTAAGCTTTTCTTAGCTTTCTTCTCCAATTGATTGGCTCGGGCTTCCTCATGCTGTGCTCTCTCTGTCCAATAGTTCTTCTCTTTCTTGAGGTTTTTGACTTCTTGCTCCCATTCCCCAAAAGTCTTGAAAGTCCCCTCGAATCTGACCTCAAAATGGTACCTCTTGTTCTCCAAGTGTAATTCCTGAAGATCGCTTTTAGAAGTGTCCCTTTCTCTCTTGATCTTTTCCTTTTCTCTTTCTCGAGATAATTCCCTATTTTTCATATCCTCAAGCTCATCTTGCAATCAGGCAATTTCCTTGCTTATTTGGGCCTTTTCTTTTTCGAATTCTGCCCTTTTAATTTCTAAATCCGATGGCGCTTCCTTGGATGGAAAACTCAAGAGCTGAACTTCTTCCCCATTTGATGTCAACAACCTATCATTAACCCTCAATTCCCTCCATGTCAGGTAATCAGGTGTGACGATGTCGGCATATCTAGCTACCTCCACCCAATGAGTTTCCTTCCATTCTACTAAAATCTCACGTACCTTTCCCGAATATCCGTCTTCTCCATAAGCAAATTCCAAATTACTAAGGTCATGGGTCATAGGAGTAAATTGACGAGATTCCGATTGTCTTAGTACCAGCAGTGGTGCATAGCTCACTCCTCCCCATACTCCCAATAATGGAACGGAAGCTTTATCTCCGCACTTGTACAATGTCGGCATAGGAGCTATCTATGGAGCTCTCCAAATTATCATCTCAACCCTGATATTCCAGAATATGTTGATCCATTGTTCCTCAGTCCAATTTACATGCCAATCCCTCTTAAGAAATTCAGTAATTGGTGCAAAAGACTTCCAATACGAGCGAAGAGGGAAATTCTCCTGTTTACAAAAATGGCTCTGAACCCATATGTAAATGAGCTGTATACAACCTATAAAATGCCCTTTTCCTTCCCGTCTACAGAAATTCAGGAATCGGATTGTTTCTTCTATAATTACTGTGGCTGGGTTTATCCTCTGCTCAAGCCTCTCAAAAACATCAAATATCGCAACATCCACATACCCTAATGTCTTTGGGAAGATAACTAAACCATAGATAGCCAAAGAAAAAAATATTCCTAGCTGTCTCTTTACTTGAATCGCTACGGATTAAGGTCCGTAAAATATCCCATGATGTATAGTAGCTTACCCCTTTTCGGACAACATGGCTTTCGAACCAATTTCTTTCCACTCCCAGAATCTTAGACACCTTTTTTTTGAAACATGGCATCTTTGTATCCTTTAAATAAATACGGTCGGGAATAACGTTCTCAATATGCAGCAAGGTCAAATACTCCTCTATGGTTGGAGTCATATCCTCTCGGTTGAAGGTAAAACACCGATAAACGGGATTCCAGAATTGCACCACAGCCCGGATCACCTCACCACTGACCTTAACTTGAACTAACAGTGCTATGTCCCCATAAGTCTGAGTGAAGGCTTCTTTTTTTGATATGTTCCATTGATTCCTTATATCCATCAATTCCCGGAGATCATTTTGCTTGATGGTTAAATCAACCTCGGTTGGAAGTGCTGACACATATCCCATCTTTAAACAGTCCCCATTATCCTGCTGACTTTTCTCGAACTGTTTCCTAACCTCTAAATGCTTCTCGACCACTGAGACATTATGACCCTCCATGAAAGCTCTTTTGGTTGAATATTATCCTGGGACCAATAACTTTCCATGTGCAAAAAATGATGACAAGCATGCAAAAAAGAAAAAGAAAAAAAACAACAACAAAAAGAAAATGAATTAGTAACGGGAATAAATTTGAATAATACAAAAAACATATAATTCAAAACAAAAATTATCCCTGAGGATGCCAACAAAATTTCGGCATTATAACACCCCTGGGATGACACACCAACATTTATTATTTGCATTGTGATGTACGTTCATCATTGTCCGATTTTCAAAAATAAACTTATTCGAAAAGTAGAATAGAAGGTAAAAGGGTTGGAAATGTTCCTCCATGTGTTCTTAACTTCGGGATATCTAATTGGAAATCCGGCATGGCTTCGCCTAGGTTTACTATATGAAGGTGAATTAGTTCTAAAAGCCCCGAATTGTTCCTCACTGTCACCGGTGAAGGCTAGTAAGGCACCCCGATAAAAGCGGGTTCAATTCGTTAGAGTCTATTTCCCTAGCCTATGCAGATTGTTAATCACGAAGGCTTAGGTAATTTAGTACTTCGGAAGTGTTTCACTAGCCCATGCGGATTGTTAATCATGAAGGCTTAGTTACTTTGCTCCCACCTAAAAGGACGGAACCCGGGTATAGGATTCATGATATGCAAATGCATGTGTAGTGTGTGAGGAGAAATAACAAACCTTTCACCACCTATTCTATATGCCTTATTCTAAATGCCCCAACAAGATTAAACAACATAAGTCATCAATTAATCAATAAATGAATATATGCACCAAAATAACCAGAGAACAATTATAATATGTATGCACATGATTATAGACATATTTAAAAACATTTTATTATTTTTGAAATTATCCTTATCCATTTTTTTTTTAAAAAAAATGTGGGAATTAAAATTAAATACCAATTAAACCAACAAAACTGATACTTTGATAAGACACGATTAATTCTAGGCCTCACTCTTTAAAAGTTCCCAGCGGAGTCGCCAAGCTGTCGTAACCTAAAAAATAACAAATCTCATTGCAAGACTTTATTATTCGTTAAACGTGACATTACAAAAAACCGAGAAAAAGTCGACTTAATTCCTCTTGAAAAATGAAGGTTTTGAAAATGACCTTGAAAAAAGACATGGAGTCGCCACCAATCTTTTTTAGCTAGGTGTGATCGGCCACCTATTAAAACCGGTTTTATAAAATATTTTAAAATTAGTTAAAACATTTTTAAAACCAATTTCAAGTCTGCGTTTTAAATCGGTTACGTGTGGGGAAAGATTAGCACCCCCACAACGCCCGTATTAAACGGTACCTTATTAATCATGTGTTATCTCAAGTCTTGGTAAAAAGTCGGTTTTAAATTTAGTATTTCAAGTTAATTCCCAATTTAAAGAAAAATAATTCTATTTTTAATTGAAAATGATATGGAATTTATAAATTCAAAATTTTCCTATATTCCCCAACAAACGTGGCAAAATATAGAAATTTTTATTAGTTTAAAAATTTTCTGAATCATTCTCTTTTTAAAGAAGATATACTGTTATTAATGATAATTGATAATATGCTCCCCAGCAAACCTGGCAGAGAACTCATGAATTATTTTAACTCAGGAATATCTTTATTTTATTGAAAATCATTACTTTTTTCAAGACATTTAAAAATATATATGAATATGAATATGTGTGATATAAATAAAATGACATAGCAAAGTCTAAATAATATAATGCAACCTAAATGGTATGACATAATTTAAATGTCTTAGCGTATTCTAAATGAAATGAAATATCCTAAGTTATATGATATAATCTAATGAAATGAAATGACCTAGGAAACATGATATATTCTATATGAAATGTAATAACCTAGGTAACATAATATATTCTATATGAAATGCAATAATTTAAATGACATGGCAAATATAAATGATATGGCCTATAATCTAAATGACATGAAACATAAAATAATGATATCATATAATATGCATGGAAATAAAAATAAAAATAATAATGCATGAACATAGTATATGCTAAATAATATGACAAAAATAACTAAATAAAAAACATAGGATATCATGAAATATTCAAAACCATATAACAAATAATATAATATAAAAAATTTAAATCCAAGATAATAACACCATCATGAAAATTAAACATAGCAAAAGTTACATATTATATAATATGCATGAATATGGAAAATGCAATGCATGAGAATGTATTTTTTCCTTTAATTAAGGAGATCCGTATATCTAAAAAGATATCCGGCTACCTTAGGAAAATATATCAAATTAAATATTCTAAAACCAAAATACTTTGTGATTGTTTGAAAACAATTTTGAAAAAGCTTAGATTAAAAAAAACTTAGCTAAACCCTCTTTTAAATGGCTCTAATTTCCTAAGTCTAAAATCTCGGACTTGACCACCCTTAACCCGAGACTTAAAAAATCATTTTTAGAGTTTAAAAAGACTTAGAAACTACCCTAAGTCAGTAGCTAAACTTCCTAATCAGCCCTTTCTAAGTAACTTAACCAAAATAGAAGAATGATTTTCCTTCAAATTCAATTCTACCTATACTCTCCAGTTTCAAAGCACGATTTTTTACCCTATTTTTAAAAATTCAAACAAATCTAGAAAAAAACTGGAGACTCAGGACATGTAAAACTCCCCCCAAAAAAATCAGCTTAATTTTATGATTAAAGATGACTGTCCAAAAAAATCAGGAAAGTACGATTATTGGGTGAAAAAATAGTTTTGCCAAAACACATTTTTTGCATTGATAAAATCATTTAAAAATCAAAGTAAAAATATTAGAGACTCTCTAAAAGAATCACAAACAGTAGCTAACACTTTTGAAAAGTTAGGCAAAAATTGGCTAAAAAGTAAAAAAAAAAAAATACAAAGATAGAATAATCAATTTGATAACTCTTAAATTTTTCACAAGTATGCTCAAGTGAGCATGACTTTGAGCCATTGATTGGCTTAAGTCATAAATCAAGTGGCAAGGACATGAAATGCATGAAAAATACAGCAAATATGATGCATGAAATGCATGATTTAAAACCTAAATAACATGAAAAATGCATGGCATCAATAAAATGACCTAGACCTAAATGAACTTGCATGGCATTTAATGCAACCTAGGTCTAAAATGCATGAATATGCATGGCAAAGCAAACCAATCCTAAACCTAAAAAATGCATGGCAATAACACACACATATGGCATGCTTAAACAAAATACTTAACCAAATATCATGAAAATGCAAACCTATCAACTAACATAACAAAAATGCACACACAAAGCATACAACATAGGGGTGGCCGAATGGCCTCATGCTTAAAATGAGCATGGCATTTTCACAAACACATGATATACTAACATGCCTAGCTAAAGAATAATGCTCAAATCATGCAAAAATAAAGTAAAGGCATGAAAACCAATAAGCATTTTCACAAATACATGGATTACAAAATGTAAAAACATAAACAAACTTAAACATTTTGAAAACAGAAAATCAAAAATGCAAGAATAGTAAAATAAACATGATAATAGAGTCAAAAATGGAAATAAGCTAACAACCAAATTAAAACAAGCTTTATGTTTATGTATTAGAAGAAGATTTAAAGCATTAAAACTTGTGAAACATCAAGAATAACATGAAATAAAAAATGCAAATAGCAACTACCCAAAAAACAGACCATTCGGCCACCCTTATAAAAAAAGAAAAAAAAATTTAAAGCTTCTTTCCAAGAAATTATGAAGAAGAACTTGAAGAAGAATATTAAAAACACTTATTTTAAAAGAAAAATCAAAAGAAACTCACCAAAATAGTAATCAAAACAACAAATCAAGAATGGAAAATCAAAGAAAGTGCAAGAGTATGGTGCTTCAAGCAACCTCTAGAAGCTATCTTTCAAGATTTTTCTCTTCTAACTTTCTTTTCTTTTCTAAACTTTTCTTTTTGCCTTTCAACAATGGAGAGAAAAATCAGCCACAACCAAGAGAGAATAGAGAGTGAATAGCTAAAAATGAAAGAGAGAGTGACCCTCCTTGTAGTGGCCGAATGGCCCTTATCCCCTAGGATGTTGTCATATTTTCTTCAACCAATTTTCATCCAAAGGCTATTGATCTAAGATGTTTAAAAAATGAAATTATCACCCTTAGATTAGGCCATCAGCTATCCACAATTACAGCTGTTCAAGAATCTTAACCATTATGTTGACACTCTCCATCTTCATGCATTGGTCCATGTGGCTTGTTTGCAAAGGCTTGATCAAAAAATAACTAACTTACTCTTCATTGTTGGCCTTTTGATTAAAAATCAGAAAATGTCTACCCATTCTTAGGCCTTGGTCGGCCAACCCCTTTTCTTCCAGCCTATTTTTCATTTTTTTAAAAGGCAAGAAAAGCCCTCTTCGGTTTCTTGGGTAAAATCACCTTTTTGCCCCCCGAACATAAAGAAATGGAAAACGGACTCCAAATTCAAATTTTATTTTTTCAATACTTTCAAAATAATAAAAAATTGAATTCTGGAAGTTTGTCCATTTGTTATTTATTTGGATTTTTTCTTCCAAAATTGCCCTTTTATGCCCCAAAGTTTACCAGTTTTTAAACGAGCTCCAAATCTAGGTTTTTCTTCACCAATCTCTTCCAAATAATTTAAAAGTGTGATATGGAGGTTTTCATAATTTTCGGAACTCATTTGGTATTTTTTTCGGGATTTATCTGCTTGAATTACTACATGAGGGACCCGAGATTTGGCCATTTTGCAAACGAACTTCGAATCCATATTTTATTTTGCCAATATCTTCTAAATAATTTAAAATGAGGATTGCAAATTTTTAGAATTTTTGGAGTTCATTTGCTATTTTTCTGGGATTTATTTTCTTGAATTTCTGCATAGGGGACCCGGGATTTGGCCATTTTGCTAACGAACTCCGAATCAAGATTTTCTTTCGCCAATCTATTCTAAATGATTTAAGAATGAGATATTCAATTTTTTAGAATTTTTGGAGTTCATTTGCTATTTTTCCCAGATTTGGAGTTTGAAAGTTGGGTTACGGAGATTCAGTAGAAAGAAAACCCTAGTTCGGGAAATTTGGGGAAAAGTGATTAAACGATCAAATTGTTCAAAATTGAAGGTTCCAAATGAAAGATAAGTACTGACTACGGGTAATGGAGAAGCTACTTGGAAGAAAAACTGATAGAAAAGTCAATTCGGGAGAAAACTGAGAATTAGGGTTTTTTCGTAGATTCCGGTGAAATTTGGAAGAATTACAGGAATGGCCTGATTCGCTCAGACTAAAGCTCCTAAATGATGCGGAATGATTAAACAAGGATAGCCCAAGGCTCAGTTTAAAGAAAATCTAAAAATCGGACTTGTTTTGAGCAAAATCGGGTTTCGGAGGTAAAAGGGCAAAATTGGAAAATTTGGGAAAAATAGCAAATGAACTCCAAAATTCTGAAAAATTGAAGATCTCATTCTTAAATCATTTTGAAGAGATTGGTGAAAGAAAATCTTGATTCGGAGTTCGTTTGCAAAATGGCCAAATCCCGGACCCACTATGTAGAAATTCAAGAGGATAAATCCCGAAAAAATAGCAAACGAGTTCCAAAAATTCTGAAAATTTGCAGATCTCATTTTTAAATTATTTGGAAGAGATTGGAGAAATAAAATCTTGATTCAGAGTTCGTTTGCAAAATGGCCAAATCCCGGGTCCCCTATGCAGTAATTCAAGCAGATAAATCCCGAAAAAATAGCAAATGAGCTCCAAAAGTAATGAACACTTCTAGATCACATTTTTAAATATTTGGAAGAGATTGGTGAAGAAAAATCTAGATTCGGAGCTCGTTTAGAAAAAGGTAAGGTTCGGATGCATAAAAGGGGCAATTTCGAAAATAAATCCGAAATAATAGCAAATGGACTTGGAAAAATTTGAAAACTTCCAGAATTCAATTTTTTATTATTTTTGAAGTATTGAATTGTTATTTTAAATTTGGAGTATGTTTGCTCTCTATTTAGGTTCGGGGGGCAAAAAGGTTATTTCATCGAAGAAACCAAAAAGGGCAAATTTGCAATTGAGAAAAATATTAAAGAAGAAGGAATTGCTGGGATTTTACCTCCCTTGGTCAACCAGCATAGAGGATAAGAAGGAAGCTTGATCAATTTAATTCCTTTGTCACTATCAAGCTCACATGCTGCCAGCAACACTTTGCAAATGGTTCCCCCTTCATCCAATGGCTTAGGTGCCTTGTAGGAAAGTTGAATGCTCCATCCAATGGCCAAGTTTAAATGCCAAGATGACATTTTTATTTTTCATGAAAGAACCCTCATCTAATGGCCAAGAATCGAAGAAAAAAGATGAGCAAAATTCATCCAAAGGTGAGCATCCATTCGGCCAAGCATGGGAGTACATGGGATTGTCTCCTTTCATCCAATGGCTTAGGCCATCTATAAGCACTGAGAACACATGTTAAGGGATGGATTTAATCTACAAGATGTCATTTTTATGTTGTCCTCATCCAATGACCAAGAATGGAAGAGCACAACTCATCCAAGGGTAGGCACTCAAAAGGGGCAAGCAAGGAAGTGCATGGGATTGGTCCTCTTTTGCATCTAAGGGCTGAGGTTATTACAAGGGCTGAGTACACATCTTAAGGGCTGCTATCAATTGGCAAGATGACATTTTTATGTTGTCATCAAAATATCTTAATCTTAGGGCCAAGATTGGAGGAGAAAAAGTGAAAATTTCATCCAAGGGGTAGAGGGCTATTCGGCCAAGCCAATAGAGGGAGGCTGATTTCATTTTTTCATAAGTTTTTTGGCTGAAGTCAGTAGCTAATTTAGCAAAAAAAAAAGTTTTGAAAGAAAGAAAAAAAAAGGTTTTCAAGAGGAGAGCTTGAAGGTAGTCATCTCTACCAAGCTCTAGCATGGTTTCTTCTTGTTTTCTATATTGATTTCTTGATTTTCTATCTTGTTTTTCTACTACATTTTTCATAGAAATAAAGTTTTTTAAATGTTTAATTAAGTTTTCATCTATTCTTCTTCATCAAAATGGTTGAAAACAATTTTTTTTTTACATAGTTCTTGCTTTGGCTGAATGTGTCATGTTTGTTGGCCTTGGTCTTTTATTTTTTCTTCTTTGCATGTTGTTGTGGAAAAATGATTTTTAGAAGATTTGTTTAAGTATTTTATATTCTGATTTTTTACAAAAAGATGAAGCAAAAAAGGTTGAAATGGCTACATGATCTTGGCAAGACCAAGTGACCATGGTTAGGGGAGAGGCTAAGCCCATTTTTACCTACCATGAAGCTCACCTTAATTTTGTTGTTTAGCATGGTTTATTTCCTGATTTTTGAAATGGAAAGGCTTCATGATCTTGGCAAGACCAAGTGATTATGGTTTGGTGAGAGGCTATGCCTATTTTATACCAAATATGGAGCTTAACTTTCCTTGTTTTATTTACTAGTTTTACTTGTTATTTGCTTTGCTTTGCATGTCTATGTTTAATTTTATATATGTTCTTTACATTATTTTCTATGCTATATTTGTTTCTAAATTTATTTCCATGCTTGACATTTTTTTCTTGTAGATTCGGCCTTTTGTGCTCATTTGAGTTATGTTGTGCATTTTTTTGATATATCATGTCTTATATTATAAACATGTTTGCATTTGTATACTTTGTCATATGGCCATTCAGCTACTCCATGTTGCTATGTCTTACATGTGCATTTTCATCTTGCTTCTTGACTTGTTTGTATCTCCATGCCATGATCTTGTGTATTTTGATTTTAGTATGTCATATGCTTGTGAAAATGTCATGACATTATCATCTTGGTATGATTTGTCATGTACTTATGCCATTTACTAGATAGGATTACACTAGACTACATGTGACCATTCGGCCTCTTCATGCATTCCTTGCCTTGTCATGCATTTGCATTTTGTTTAGGTAACATGCTTTGCATTATCATATCCTGAAATTGTGTATTAGTTGCTGTTTTTTCCAACATTAGCATTAGGTCCATTGGTCATTGTATTCCATAGTATTGCTATGCATTTTTATTACATTTTAAGTCTAGGCCATATTGGTATTGCCATGCATATTGGGTCTTAAATCATATTGGTATTGCCATGCATTCCGATGCTACTTAGGTCTTAGGTTACATTAGCATTTTCATGCATATTCATAACATATTGGGTCCAAGTCATATTTGCATTATCAAGCATTGCATGCATATTAAGTTAGAATAGCATTTATTGCCACGCAAACTCATGCTAGGCATTTAGGTTATTTTGAATTGTCATGCATTTCCTTTACCATTTATGCTTTAGACCATGCATTTCATACATTTCATTTGCTATATGTTCATGCATTCCATGTCATTGCCACATGATTTATGACTTAGGCCAATCAATGGCTCAAAGTCAAGCTCTCTTGGCATACTTGTTGAAAATTAAGGAGTTGTCAAATTGATTATTCTATCTTTGTGATTTTTTTTTACTTAGCCAATTTTTGTCCAAGGTTTTTAAATGTTTTAGCTACTATCCTTAGGTCTTTAGGATGACCTCCAACAATTTTTACTTTGATTTTTGAATGACTTTATCAAAGGCAAAAAATGTGTTTTGACAAACAGTTTTTTTCACCCAGTACTCGAAATTCTCTGATTTTTTTGGGCAGTCATCGTTAATCAGAAAATTAAGCCAATTTTTTCTCGAGTAGTTATACATGTTATGAGTCTCCAATATTTGTTTTAGATTTGTTTGAATTTTTAAAAATAGGCTAAAAAATCATGTGTCAAAACTAGACAGTAGAGGCAGATTTGAATTCAAAAGAAGAATAATGGTTGAATTTGGCTAAGGCAGTTAGAGGGGGTTGGTTAGAAGCTTTAGCTACTGTCTTAAGGTAGTTTCTAAGCCTTTTTAAACTTTAAAAATGTTTTTATAAATCTCGGGTTAAGGGTGGTCAAGTCCGGGATTTTAAGCTTAGGAAATTAGAGCCATTTTAAAAGGGCTTGGTAAGGGTTTTAATCTTTATTCAAGTTTTTCCTCAAAATTATTTTCAAACAATCATAAAGTTTTTTTTTGTTTTTTTATAAAATCTAATTTGACATATTTTCCTAAGGTCTTTTTAGATATACAGATTTCTTTATTTAGAGGAAAAAAATACATTTTCATGCATTGCATTTTCCACGTTTATGCATTTTATTGAATATGTGATTTTTGCTATGATATTTTCCATGGTATTATTATTACTTTGATTTACATTTTATGATGTTATATTGTTTTCCATATGATTTTTAATATTTCATGCTATCCTATATTTTTTATTTAGTCATTTATTTTTGTCACATTATTTAGCATATACTATGTTCATGCATTTTTATTTTATTTTCATGCATATTTTATGATGGCATTATTTTATGTTTCATGTCATTTCTTGTCACTTAGATCATATTCCATGTCATTTAGGTTATATTATTTAGAATATTGCATGTCATTTAAAATATGCCATATCATTTAAAATTACCATGTCATTTAAATCATTTTATCTCATTTAGAATATACCATGATACTTAGGATTTTTCATTTAATCTAGAATATACTATGCCATTTAAATTATGTCATATCATTTAGGTGGCATTATATTATCTAGACTTTGCTATGTCATTTTATTTATGTCATACATGTTCATGTTCATATTTTAAAATATTTTGAAAAAGATAATATTTTCAATAAAAATAAATATATTCCCGAGTTAAAATAATTCATGAGTTCACTACTGGGTTTGCTGGAGGGGATATCATCAATTATCATTAATAAAGGAATATCTATCTTTCAAAAACGAGAATGATTCAGAAAGTTTTCCAAATAAATAAAAATTTCTATATTTTGCCGATTTTGTCCGGGAATATAGGAAAATTTTGAATGAATAAATTCTGGATCATTTTCAATTAAAAATGGAATTATTTTTCTTAAAATTGGGAATTAACTTGAAATACTAAATTAAAAACCAACTTTTTTACTGAGACTTGAGATAACACATGACTAATAAGGTACCGTTTTATACGGGCGTTGTGGGGGTGCTAAACGAGTCCCGAACCCGATTTTTCGATTTTTTCTGGTTTATAACGCAGACTTGAAATTGATTTTAAAATATTTTTATTAATTTTAAAATGTTTTATAAAACCGGTTTTAATAGGTGGCCGATCACACCTAGGTAAAAAAGATTGGTGGCGACTCCATGTCTTTTTACGAGGCTGTTTTCATACCCTCGACCTTTTATTTCAATCTAGAGGAATTAAGTCATCTTTTTCTCTACTTCTTTTTCCCCCTCACTCGAACGGGTCCCCGCGATCTGGATCACGTATCGACAACTTGGCGACTCCACTAGGGACTTTAGAGAGTCAGGCCTAGAATTAGTCGTGTGTTATCAAAGTTTCGTTTTGGTTGGTTTAATTTGTATTTAATTTTGATTCCCATATTTTTTCAAAATAATAAAGAGAATTTTGAAAATAATAAAATATTTTATAATATGTTCATTTGTCATGTGCATACACATTATTGTTTGTTCTCTGGTTATTTTGTTGCGTATATTTATAAAGTACCTAATGCCTTCGTGATAATCCCCCGTATGGGCATAGGAAAATATAATCTAACGAATTGAACCTGCTTTTATTGGGTTCCTTACTAGCGTTCACAGGCGACAGTGAGGAACAATTCGAGGCCTTAGAACCGATTCACCTTCATATAGTGAACCTAGGCAAAGCCATGCCAGATTTCTGTTAGATACCCGAAGTTTAAGAACACATGGAGAAACATTTCCAACCTTTTACCATTTTTCTATATGTTGTATTTTACAAATTGGGTGATGATGAATGAACATCATATCGCTCATAATAAATTTATTATTTTGTCCCAAGGCATCATAATGCCGAAGCTCTGTTAAAATTTTTGGGACATTTTTTTAAATGCATGTTGTTATTTATGTTATATTTGTGAATTCATTTCTTTACTAATCTATTTCTTTCTGTTTTCTTTTCTTTGACAGGCATCATAAACATCATCATACACTTGAAGTTTATTGGCCTCGGGATAGTCATCAACCCAAAGGACTTTCATGGAGTGTTAGGTTATTTCAGTGATAGAAGATCATGCAGTAGTTAGTGCACGGTCGGAAAAAGATCAGAGGGAGGATGGTGATTGCCTGAAGAAAAGTTATATGTCAGTATTGCCAGAAAGGGTCAAAGTGGATTCCAGACAGAATAATCTTCGAGGGTTAGCTGACATTTGGAATCAGTGGAATATATCAGAGAAAGAAGCCTTCACTCAGAAATATGGAGATGTCAATAGTGGGTTGATTCAGGCTAAGGTACAGTTTTGGAGTCCTGCTTATAGATGTTTTACTTTTAACAAGGAGGATATGACCCCACTAATTGAAGAATATGCAGTACTGTTACGTATTGAATGTCCTAATCCTGATTGGGTATATTTGAAGGAAGTGAAACCTTCAGGTTTTAAGAAGAAAGTGGCTAGGATCACAGGAATGGATACAACATGGGTTGAGAGTCATATGGATACAAAGCAGAAAAATGGATGCATTCCGTGGGAAACTCTCCGACAATTGATATTGGGTTATTCCGACAAAGAAAAAGCCAATGACATCTTTGCTCTAGCTATATATAGATTAATCATATTCCCGAAGATATTGGGTCATGTGGATATAGCCGTGTTTGATTTCTTTGAAAAGTTGGAACAGAAGATCAACCCATCTCCGGCCATTATAGCTGAAACTATCCGATCTTTGAATTTTTGTAAAAGGGAAGGATAAGGGAGAATTAAGGGGTTTGTACAACTCTTTTATATTTGGATTCAAAGTCACTTTTGGAAGATAGAAGAGGTTTCCTTCAAACCGTACATGAAGTCTTTAGTTTCGATTAGGGAATTCCTTCGAAATGATTGGCCTGAAGACGGAGATTAAGAGAAATGGGTCAACATGTTCCGGAATCTAAAAGGGGAGATGGTGACTTGGAGAGCTCCATGGATGGTTCCTATGCCGATTATGTACAAATGTGGGGACAACTTGGGAGTTCCACTACTCGAAATTTGGGGGTCTGTGAGTTATGCGCCTCTGTTGGTGCAAAGACAAGTTGAGTCTCGATAATTCACACCCGTGACTCATAAGCTAGGATTATCAGAGTTCAATTATAGAGAGGATGGGTATTCTGGAAAGGTGCGGGCAGTGATTGAAGCATGGAAGAAAATTCACCGGATAAAAGTGCCCAGATATGCTGACATCGTCACACCTGATTACCTGGTATGGAGGAAATTAATGGTTAATGATAGGTTGTTGACATCGGAAGGGGGAGAGGTCCAGTTCATGAATCCGCCACCGAGGAAAATGCCATCAGAGCTAGAAATCGCAAGGGCGGAATTTGAAAAAGAAAAGGCCCAGATGAGCTAGGAAATTGCCCGACTACAAGAAGAGCTTCAGGACATGAAAAATAGGGAATCAGCTCGAGAAAGAGAAAAAGAAAAGATCAAGAGAGAAAGAGACACTGCTAACGGTGATCTTCAGGAATTACACTTGGAGAACAAGAGGTACCGCTTCGAGCTCAGATTTGAGGGGACCCTTAAGACTTTCGGGAAATGGGAGCAGGAGGTCAAAAACCACAGGAAGGAGAATAACTATTGGAAAGAGAGAGCGAAGCATGAGGAAGCCTGAGCCAATCAACTGGAGAAGTAAGCTAAGGAAAGCTTAAACAGTGATGCTTCTGCTAATATGTCAAGGGGCCATGAACAAGTAGGGGTCAGATTGAAGAGCAGGGCAATCAAAAGGAGACTGTGAAAGAAAGTCCAAGATCCAAAGAAGTCACTATAGGACTAAGTTTGTAATAGCACTTTGAAAGGCGAATTACGGACTTATCTTAGGCAGTGATCTTTTTATTCTATTTGTATGTATTTAGTTCTAGGAAATTAATGAAAGACTGTTCGGTTGAAATTATCCCGGGGCCAATACTTTCAAATGCATTCATAATTTATATATTTTGTTTGTACATTTGTTTTACTCATATTTATAATCATTCATTTTTGAAACTCATTCATATTCATACACTTAACCACTTATTTATTCTTTTTACTTGTTCATTCATTCATATTCATACACTTAACCACTTATTTGTTCATTTCGCTTGTTCATTCATTTATTCTTTCATATTCATATGCGTAGTCATGTACTTATTCATCTTATTTGATTCATTCATTCACATTTAGTCATTCATTCATTTTTTTTATAAAACATAAAAAAGATGTGTCAATAAATTCTAATTCATGGTTTTCAAAACTAAAGGTACAATTGGTCGCACTAAGAAAGAATCGAATTTTTGACACCCTTACAATACTCGATCTCAAGCCAGAGCTATGGAGAACGATCAGCTTGCTAGAATTGAAAGAATGGAAAGAACTCAAAGGGAACTGCAGGAACAGTTGGCTAAATCTCAGGAGGAGTCATGAGAACAGATGACTAAACTCATGGAAATGATGAGTGCCATGATGAAACAAAAAGGGTCGGGGGAGAATTCGGTCACCGGGAAAAGAGTGGCAATTGAAGAGTATCACCCTGAAAACATACAGCAGAAGGGCCAAGAGCTGCCAATTGGGGCAGCCTCCTATGTTTATATCCAGCCAGCTGCTGAGGCACAGAACTATGTTTCCGGAAGAGTTAATATAGGAGCTGACGCAAATGATGTTAACGTTCCAGACTTTGAGGAACTAGTTTAAAAGGAAAAAACAAAGATGATTGAGCTGAAGAGGGTCGAAATGGCAGAATCCTAGAAAAAATATCAACTGCTGGAAGAGAGGCTAAGGGCCGTTGAAGGGGCGGAGTTATTTGGTAGTCTAGATGCCAAAGAGATGAGTTTAGTACACGATCTGGTAATTCCCCCAAAGTTCAAAGTACCAGACTTTGAGAAATATAATTGGACTACCAACCCATCCGCACATCTGACCATGTACTGTAGAAGAATGACGGGTCACGATGATAACGAGAAACTGCTTATCCATTGTTTCCAAGATAGCTTGATAGGGTCTGCAACCCGATGGTACAATCAATTGAGTCGTACAAAGATTCGTTCATGGACAAATTTAGCTAGGGCTTTCATGGAATATTATAAACATGTATCCAATATGGTACCTGATAGGCTGTCACTACAGAACATGGAAAAGAGGACCACTGAGAGTTTCAAGGAATACTCGCAAAGGTGGAGGGATCTGGCCAGGCAAGTGCAACCCCCTTTAACTAGCAAAGAAACTACAGTGCTTTTCATCAATACCCTGAAAGCACCCTATTATGATAAATTGGTGGTGAGTGCCACCAAGGACTTTGCAGACATGGTAATATCTGGGGAGATGATAGAGTCGGCCATTAACAATGTTAAAATGGAAGGAGGTGAGTCTTCTACTCTGAAAAAGGTATTCCCTGCTAGGAAGAAAGAGGAGACCCACATAGTTAGTATCAACCAATACCCATATACACCTCCCACACCATATACACCACCAAGGCCTTATACTCCTACTACATCTTATGCACCTCCTACACCCTACACACCTTACCCAGGGTATAATCCTTACTACCCCAATGTGAACCACCTTACCCAAAATCACTTCTCTTATACCAATATACCACAACAGTCGTTTCCAACTGGCATATCCCCACAGATAAACCTTCCCCAAAACACTGTCCCAAACACTCAGGGAGCTGGGCGCAATCACCAACGTTCACCAAGGAACGATCAAAAACCCCAATTTGATCCGATTCCTACCACCCATGGTGAGCTATATCCCAAACTGTTGCAGGGTCAACTTGTTGCACCCGTATACCTCAAACCTTTGACACCGCCATATCCAAGGTGGTACAATGCAAATACTAACTGCGCATACCATGCAGGAATTCAACGCCGGAGTTGTGAAGTTTGGGTCAAAGAATGGGCCGAATGTAGCAGGAAACCTTTTGCCTGATCATGCTGAGAATCGGGTAAATGCAGTATGGACAGGGGAAGTCAGAAGGGTAAAAAGGGATGCCAGAGAATTCAAGACTCCAATGTTGACAGTATGGGTCGAGATGGTTAAGGCAGGAATGGTGGGGGACGCAGACAATTTAAAAATGGTTGCAAAGAGGGTTTGAAGAAAATCTAAAAATCGGACTTGTTTTGAGCAAAACCAGGTTTCGAATACAAAAGGGCAAAATTGGAAAATTTGGGAAAAATAGCAAATGAACTCCAAAATTTTTGAAAAATTGCATATCTCATTCTTAAATCATTTCGGAGAGATTGGCGAAAGAAAATCTTGATTTGGAGTTCGTTTGCAAAAATTTGAACAGGCCCACTCTCATTTTTGCCCCCTAAACCTAAAAAAGGAAAATTTTCTCAGAATAAATCCCAAGCCCACTATGTAGAAATTCAACAGGATAAATCCTGAAAAAATAGCAAACGAGTTCCAAAAATTCTAAAAATTTTTCAGATCTCATTTTTAAATTATTTGGAAGAGATTGGTAAAAGAAAATCTTGATTCGGAGTTCGTTTGCAAAATGGCCAAATCTGGGTCCCTAATGTAGTAATTCAAGCAGATAAATCCCGAAAAAATAGCAAATGAGCTCCAAAAATTATGAAGACTTCCAGATCATATTTTTAAATTATTTGGAAGAGATTGGTGAAGAAAAATATGGATTCGGAGCTCGTTTAAAAAATGGTAAGGTTCGGGTGCATAAAAGGGGCAATTTCAAAAAGAAATCCGAAATAAATAGCAGATGGACTCGAAAAATTTTGAATACTTCCAGAATTCAGTTTTTTTTTTTATTATTTCAGAAGTATTGAAAAAAGAAAATTTGAATTTGGAGTGCGTTTGCTATTTTTTTAGGTTTAGGGAGCAAAAAGGTCATTTCACCGAAGAAACCGAAAAGGGCAAATTTGTAATTGAGAAAAATATGAAAGAAGAAGGAATTGCTGGGATTTTCCATCCCTTGGTCAACCAGCAAAGAGGAGAAGAAGGAAGCTTGATCAATTTAATTCCTTAGTCACTATCAAGCTCATATGCTACCACTAACACCTTGCAAACGGTCCCCCCTTCATCCAATGGCTTAGGTGCCTTGTAGGAAAGTTGAATGCACCATCCAAGGGCCAAGTTTAAATGTCAAGATGACATTTTTATTTGTCATGAAAGAACCCTCATCTAATGGCCAAGAATAGAAGAAAAAAGATGAGCACAATTCATCCAAATGTGAGCATCTATTCGGCCAAGCATGGGAGTGCATGGGATTGTCTCCTTTCATCCAATGGCTTAGGCCATCTACAAGGGCTGAGTACAGATGTTAAGGGCTGGATTTAATCTACAAGATGTCATTTTTATGTTTTCCTCATCCAATGACCAAGAATGGAAGAGCACAACTCATCCAAGGGTAGGCACTCAAAAGGGGCAAGCAAGGGACTACATGGGATTGGTTCTCTTTTGCATTTAAGGGCTGAGGTTATTACAAGGGATGAGTACACATCTTAAGGGCTGCTATCAATTGGCAAGATGAAATTTTTATGTTGTCATCAAAATATCTTAATCTTAGGGCCAAGATTGGAGGAGAAAAAGTGAAAATTTCATCCAAGGGTTAAAGGGCCATTCGGCCAAGCCATTAGAGGGGGGCCTGATTTCATTTTTTCATAAGTATTTTGGCTGAAGTCAGTTGCTAATTTATCAAAAAAAAAGGTTTTGAAACAAAGAAAAAAAAAGGTTTTCAAGTGGAGAGCTTCAAGGTAGTCATCTCTACCAAGCTCTATCATGGTTTCTTCTTGTTTTCTATGTTGATTTCTTGATTTTCTATCTTGTTTTCCTACTACATTTTTCATAGAAATAAAGTTTTTTTTTTAAATTTTTACTTAAGTTTTCATCTCATATTCTTCATCAAAATGGTTGAAAACAATTTTTTTTTACATAGTTGTTGCTTTGGTTGATTGTGGCATGTTTGTTGGCCTTGGTCTTTTCTTTTTTCTTCTTTGCATGTTGTTGTGAAAAAATGATTTTTAGAAGGTTTGTTTAAGTATTTTATATTCTGTTTTTTTACAAAAAGATGAAGCAAAAAAGGTTGAAATGGCTACATGATCTTGGCAAGACCAAGTGACCATGGTTAGGGGAGAGGCTATGCCCATTTTTACCTACCATGAAACTCACCTTAATTTTGTTGTTTAGCATGGTTTATTTTCTAATTTTTGAAATGTAAAGGCTTCATGATCTTGGCAAGACCAAGTGATTATGGTTTGGTGAGAGGCTATGCCCATTTTATACCAACCATGGAGCTTAACTGTCCTTGTTTTGCTTGTTATTTGCTTTGCATGTCTACGTTT
Organism: Fremontodendron californicum; assembly: GCA_030761205.1. NCBI lineage: Eukaryota > Viridiplantae > Streptophyta > Magnoliopsida > Malvales > Malvaceae > Fremontodendron > Fremontodendron californicum. Next base: position 15,986,495 of record JAULJL010000013.1, on the reverse strand, counting down.
AATTTTATATATGTTCTTTACATTATTTTCTATGCTATATTTGTTTCTATATTTCATTTCCATGCCTGATTTTTTTTCTTGTAGATTCGGCCTTTTGTGCTCATTTGAGTTATGTTGTGCGTTTTTTTCATATATCATGTCTTATATTATAAACATGTTTGCATTTTTATACTTTGTCATATAGCCATTCGGCTACTCCATGTTGCTATGCCTTACATGTGCATTTTCGTCTTGCTTCTTGACTTGTTTGCATCTCCGTGCCATGATCTTGTTTTTTTTTTTTTTTTTTAGTATGTCATATGCTTGTGAAAATGTCATGACATTATCATCTTGATATGATTTGTCATGTACTTATTCCATTTACTAGATAGGATTACACTAGAGTACATGTGACCATTCGGCCTCTTCATGCATTCCTTGCCTTCTCATGCATTTGCATTTTGTTCCGGTAACATGCTTTGCATTATCATATCTTGAAATTGTGTATTAGTTGTTGTTTGTTCCAGCATTAGCATTAGGTTCATTGCTCATTGTATGTCCATAGTATTGCTATGCATTTTCATTACATTTTAAGTCTAGGCCATAATGGTATTGCAATGCATAGTGGGTCTTAAATCATATTGGTATTGCCATGCATTGCTATGCTACTTAGGTCTTAGGTTACATTATCATTTCTTGCATATTCATAACATATTAGGTCCAAGTAATATTTGCATGAAGCATTGCATGCATATTAAGTTAGGATAGCATTTATTGCCATGCAAACTCATGCTAGGCATTTAGGTTATTTTGAATTGTCATGCATTTCCTTTACCATTGATGCTTTAGACCATGCATTTCATACATTTAATTTTCTGTATGTTCATGCATTCCATGTCATTGCCACATGATTTATGACTTAGGCCAATCAATGGCTCAAAGTCATGCTCTCTTGAGCATACTTGTGGAAAATTAAGGAGTTGTCAAATTGATTATTCTATCTTTGTGATTTTTTTTATTCGGAAAATTTTTTTCCAAGGTTTTTAAATGTTTTAGCTACTGTACTTAGGTCTTTAGGATGATCTCCAACAATTTTTACTTTGATTTTTGAATGACTTTATCAAAGGCAAAAAATGTGTTTTGACAAATCAGTTTTTTTCACCCAGTACTCGAACTTCTCTGATTTTTCTGGGCAGTCATCTTTAAGCAGAAAATTAAGCCAATTTTTTCTTGTGTAGTTTTACATGTTATGAGTCTCCATTATTTGTTTTATATTTTTTTAAAATTTTAAAAATAGGCTAAAAAATCGTGTATCAAAACCAGACAGTAGAGGCAGATTTGAATTCAATAGAAGAATAATGGTTGAATTTGGCTAAGGCATTTAGAGGGGGTTTTTTAGAAGCTTTAGCTAATGTCTTAGGGTAGTTTCTAAGCTTTTCTAAACTTTAAAAATGATTTTATAAATCTCGGGTTAAGGGTGGTCAAGTCCAGGATTTTAAGCTTAGGAAATTAAAGCCATTTAAGGGCTTGGTAGGGGTTTTAATCTTTATTCAAGTTTTTCCTCAAAATTGTTTTCAAACAATCATAAAGTTTTTTTTTTTTTATAGAAAATCTAATTTGACATATTTTCCTAAGGTAGCCGAATATCTTGTTAGATATACGGATTTCTTTATTTAGAGGAAAAAAAATACATTTTCATGCATTGCATTTTCCATGTTCATGCATTTTATTTAATATGTGATTTTTGCTATGACATTTTCCATGGTATTATTATTATTTTGATTTACATTTTATGATGTTATATTGTTTGCCATATGATTTTGAATATTTCATGCTATCCTAGATTTTTTATTTAGTCATTTATTTTTGTCATATTATTTAGCATATACTATGTTCATGCATCTTTATTTTTTTTCATGCATATTTTATGATGGAATTATTTTATGTTTCATGTCATTTCTTGTCTCTTAGATCATATTCCATGTCATTTAGGTTATATTATTTAGAATATGCCATGTCATTTAAAATATGCCATATCATTTAAAATTGTCATGTCATTTAAATCATTTTATCTCATTTGGAATATACAATGATACTTAGGATTTTTTCATTTCATCTAGAATATACTATGCCATTTAAATTATGTCATATCATTTAGGTTGCATTATATTTTATAGACTTTGCTATGTCATTTTATTTATGTCATATATGTTCATGTTCATATTTTTTTAAAATGTTTTCAAAAAGATAATGATTTTTAATAAAAATAAAAATCTTCCCAAGTTAAAATAATTAATGAGTTCTCTACCGGGTTTGCTGGAGGGGATATCTTCAATTATCATTAATAAAGGAATCTCTTTCTTTCAAAAAATGAGAATGATTCGAAAAGTTTTCCAAATAAATAAAAATTTCTATATTTTGCCGATTTTTACGGGGAATATAGGAAAATTTTGAATTAATAAATTTCGGATCATTTTCAATTAAAAATGGAATTATTTTTCTTAAAATTGGGAATTAACTTGAAATACAAAATTAAAAACCAACTTTTTTACCGAAACTTGAGATAACACATGACTAATAAGGTATCGTTTTATACTGGCATTGTGGGGGTGCTAATCCTTCCCCGCACGTAACCGAGTCCCGAACTCGATTCTTCGATTTTCTCTGGTTTATAACGCAGACTTGAAATTGGTTTTAAAATTTTTTAATTAATTTTAAAATGATTTATAAAACCGGTTTTAATAGGTGGCCGATCACACCTACCTAAAAAAAATTGTTGGCGACTCCATGTCTTTTTACGAGGCCGTTTTCATACCCTCGACCTTTTATTTCAATCTAGAGGAATTAAGTCGTCTTTTCCTCTACTTATGTTTCCTCTTCACTCGAACGGGTTCCCGCGATCGGGATCACGTATCGACAGTGTTGTCTCGAAAACCAGAATGGGAACAATCTCAATTGATGACTCTATCAGTTTTGACCACTGATTTGATGAAAAAAATACAGGATTCTTGGTGGACTAATGTCAAATTGAAGAAACTCATTCAGGACTTTGAAGCTTCTCCAGATCAACATTCCAAGTTTACCTGGGATGATAGGACGTTAAGAAGAAAATGGAAATTGATAGTAGGTGACTACACTACATTGAAGGAGGAATTGATGTCCTCTTTCCATGTAGTCCATCTGGTGGTCACTTTGGGGCACAAGCAACCATCAACAGAATAGCTGGGGTGTTCTATTGGAAAGGCCTCAGGAAGGAGGTTAGGAGAATGGTAAGGGAATGCCAGACATGTCACAGGTGCAAGTTTGATACTCTGCTAGCCCGGGGCTATTACAGCCACTCCCTATACCTGAAAGAGCTTGATCAGATAATAACATGGACTTCATTGAGGGGTTGCCCTATCCTCAGGCAAGAATGTTATAATGGTGGTGGTTGATCGGTTAACAAAATATGCTCATTTTATAGCATTATCACATCCCTTTACTGCTATTATTGTGGCCCAAGAATTCTTGAATCAGGTTTTTAAGCTGTATGGCATGCGTACCAGCATCGTCTTTGACAGAGACAAGATCTTCATCATTACCTTATGGCAGGAATTGTTTAAGAAGTTTGGGACATCCTTGAATATCTCGACAGCTCACCATCCTCAGACTGATGGTAAAACCGAGTGGTGAATAGATGCTTGGAGGGTTATCTAAGGTGCATGTCAGGGGAGAAACCTAGATAATGCAATAATTGGTTAGCTCTGGCTGAGTGGTGGTACAACACTTCCTACCACTCTGCCATTCACACTACACCTTACCAAGCATTGTATGGACAGGCACCTCCGGTGTATCTCTTTTATCTAGTTGGGGAATCCTTGATTGCTATAGTGGACCGAAGTTTGCAACAACAGGAAACTGCTCTCAAGATGTTGATTTTATTTTGAAATGTACTCAGGATAGAATGAAGTCCTTAGCTGATCGAAAGAGGAGTGACAGGGTGTTTGAAATTGGTGATCTAGTCTATTTACAGTTACAACCATATCGTCAGCAGTCTGTACAACACCGAAGCTATCAAAAGTTAGCTCCCAAGTTTTTTTGGCCCTTTTCTGGTGTTTGAAAGGGTAGGGAAGGTTGCCTACAGGTTGCATCTTCCTCCAACTTCAAAGGTTCATCCAACATTCCACGTATCACAACTGAATAAGCATATTGGTCGCCATGCATCTCAGCCTCAATTACCTATGGTGGGTATTGATGGGACTATGGTGAAGGAACCAGCAAAAATTCTTGCGAGGAGGATGGTTAAACGTGGCAATAGAGCAGTGATAGAAGTGCTGGTTCAATGGACAAATGCTTTCCCTGTGGATGCTTCTTGGGAAATTCTTCATGATCTTCTATAGAGGTTTCCTGGATTCAATCCTTGAGGACAAGGATTGTTTAGAAAGGGGGTATTTGATGCAGGCCTGTTTTTAGTTAGTTGATACTTTTATATTCCTATTAGTCAAATGCTGTGTTTTTTGTTATTTGTTTTACTATGCTGAACAGTTGTTTTGGTCTTTGGTTGTTTTGTTATTTTGTATGTTGTTATTTCGGGAAGTGTGCTGCTCGTAACTACCTATGTAGTGCATGTGTGAACATGAATGAGGAATGATGAGCATCATTTTCTTGCTCCAGATTTCTTCTCTCTTCTTCTGATTCTCTCAACCTCTTATTTCTTTATTTCTTCTTCTTAACTCTTACTCTGCTATTCTATTACTCTGTGATCCATTCGGCCTGCATCACAATCTTTGATTTAAAGAGAGTTAAATGGGTTAGTATAGTACAGACAAAAGAAACATGTTAGCATAATAAGGTAAAAAACGTTGGCTTTATTTTTTAACGTTGTATTTGTATAAAAAAAAATATAAATATATTTTAGAAAAATAAAAAATATAAATATATTTAAAAAATAAAAAATATGACATGGCTACGAGATATCTTAGAGTATTTTATTTATGAAAATAAGTTTAAAACTACTCTTATTAAACAATAAATATTTTAAAGTACGAAACTTGAGCTTAATTGAATTAATTTATGTAATTATTTAAAAAAATAGTATCTTATAAATTTAAAATTTGAATCTTAACATCTGCAATCTTTTTTATCCCAAATTACGAATTTTTTATAAAAAAAATTTTAAAATACCTCAGCATGAAAAATATCCCAATCCCTTATGTTTCTCCCACATCATTCCCTTTTATATTTGTAAAAAGAAACATAAAAGGCAGTAAATGTTGTTCTCTCTTCTCCTGCATCTCCAAAGTTTCTATGAGTATATCCTTTTTCTTCATTTTCATGAATTAATTAATTTCAATTAAATCCTCTTGGCATTTGTTTTGATAATTGTCATCTGAGAGTTTTATTCATATTTTTGCTGGAACTGTTTTTTTTTTTTTTTCTAATCTAAAAGGAAGTGAAGTGAGCTGAGGATTTGATAAATTTCACCAATTCGATCTATTTTCATAAGCTGATATAGAATAAGAATAGGCTGTAATACAGAAAAAGAGGTTTTTTTTTATTTATTGGAGAAGCTTAATTAAATAAAATAAGGTTGTTGATGTCTATTTGTGTCGAGGTGGTCTTCCTAGTGGTCTGAGGTCCTGCGAGCAAAGAAGAAGGGTCAGAGGGCGCCAGAGGTTGAGCTCCGGGACATGCTCCGATGCCTAAGGCAGTGTTTGGAGAGGAGGGTCTGAGAGGGAGCGAGAGAGAGAGTTCTTCAAGCGAGAGATATTACCTTAGACAGTCCTCGAGAGGGACATATATACCTGTTCGGGCGACCTATCTTGCTCTATGTGTCCGATCCTAGTTGGTCATCGAGAGTGAGCAACCTCGGGGGGCCTTGTCAAGGAGACGGCCGCATTTAATATCCGTCGAGGAGAGTCTGCGGCATTTAATGCCTTGCACTGCCCTAAGTGGGCCCTCGAGGTGATTGGTGGTGTGACAGCTGGGAGAGAGGGAGGCGTCTACGTGTCCCGAGACTTGGTACCGATGGTTTTTAGTCTCGCCGGGTTGGTTCTTGGCTTTGGGCCAGCTCGCTGGGCTTGCTTGGTTTCTCCTGGGCTTTATGGCTGAGTGGCTTGGTGGGCCTGGCAGGACAGGATCAACAATTTCCCTCCAAGCGAGGTGGAGGTTATAAAGTATCCGATGGCGAGCCTGTGACAGCTTGTTTTGAGTACTTTGGCGAGTTCTCTATGGTGGCAAAGAAGCATGTGTCTGTTGTCTTTTACTGAGAGTTTTAATTTCTAGCGAAGACGTATATGGCGAGCTTCTTTTCCGTCCTTTGGTTGGTACGATACGACGCTTGATGTAGCCGCTTTTAATGATGCTTTTAATTTTTGGGCGTGCTGTTTGAGGAAAGGCTACGTGTTGATCATCGACTAGCATGATGAGCGGCTGGCAGAGTGCCTTTTCGCCAGATTTCTTGCTATAAATAAGGGACTTGGTGGTGTCAGGTTTCATTTTTCTTATTTTACTGTCAAAGTGCTGTCAGTCTATATTCTCGACGTGCTTTGTGCTCCGATCTACGTGTGTCATTCTCCGATTTACTGCTGTCATACTTCGACGAGATCGTTAAGAGGCTGCATAGGTATTTTCGATGTTGTTTCCTTGCTTTTCTTTTGATTTTTGTGTTCGTTTGTGGTGGTTTAGGTGTTGTGTTTGTGGAAGTCAAGGTTTTACTGAATGATGATGAGTGATAGTGACAGTTCTGAGGCGTTTGAGGGGATAGAGGGAAGGTCCTATGCTGGTGGTGCTTAGGACATCGATGATGTATTGGATGAAATTGATCGGGATATGGACGAGGGGGCCAGGGTGGCTGCAGCTGCTGGTGTTGGATCGAGTGGTGGTACTGGATTGTTGGTGGTGGTGCTGTGGAAGTAGACCAAACATCTTTTCAAGGGAGGCAGAGAACTGCTGATGATGATGGCGTGGAGTGAAATAATGATATTCCCTATACCATGGTCGACCAAGAGATTGGCGCACTGTTGTTGACTTGTGGCATCTATATCTCCACCTATCGTTAGGAGTTCTACATCCCCATCGAAGGTCGGAGTCCTATCAAGATTGAGAATGGTGGGAGGAACGTGATCTTCTTTGAGCATATGTTCAAAGTGAGCTTCCAGCTGCCCTTGAATCCTTTATTCTCCACTTGCCTCGAAGGGTATGGGGTCGCTGCTACTATATTGACAGGGTCATCGTGGTCTGTTATGATGGCCTATTTTATTGACTGCCAGAAAAGGGGCGAGGTTCCCCTGTACGCCGTCTTTTGCAACTTGTACCAGTTGAAGTTGAGAAAGGATGAGTACTGCTATCTAAGTGCTCGCCATAGGGTCATTGTAGAGAAGACTCCCAATAACAACCACATCACCAGGTCATAATTTTTTGTTGTCGAGCTGAAGTTGGAGGAGAAATGGGGCTTCAAAGTGAAGTGGTGTACGGCCCCGAAGGATGAGAAAAAATATGGTGGACATGAACTACTTGGAGAGGAAGCAGTTTGAGTACTACATTGGCTCTAGGATCAATTGGGAGGCTATTGTGACGGACACCCTCATCTATAAATATTGCCTAGAGAATATAAGCCCAAATAAGGTGGCAACTAAGTTTGCCAATCTCGCACCTCCTCCAAAAGGTAATAACTGGCCTGAGGGTGGCTAGGATTATATGGCGAAGCTCTTGACAGGTTATGTTCAACCTGTCAAGAAGAAGGGCAAAAAGACGGGCACCTCTCGTTAAGGTGGAGTAGGGGTTGTTCCTCTGGGTGAGGCAAGTGTTGCCCTTCAAGGCGAGGTGGGTTTAGAAGAGGTGAGCGTAGCTCTAATAGTTGAGGCGAGCAATCTTCCCACCGTTGTTGTCGCAGGATCGAAAGAGGGCAACGCTAACAAAGGTAATGGCCTCAGAGCGTCTGGCCATATGCTTACCCTAGTGCCTTGGGTTCTTGGTCCAACCCTTTTTGCCTTTACCCTCACTGTGATAGAATTACCACCCTCATCGAGTTCACGTGAGAGTGAAGTTGGTGACAGTCTAAAAATTGATAGCCCGCCAATTGAAGTTCTTATTCTGGATGATGATAATGGTGACAAGCTGATGTTGAATATGGAGAGCTCTATGAGCTCTGATACTTTTATTACTGAGGATGGTATAGAGTGTAGTAGTTCTACCGTGATGGAGTTGTTCTTAAGATGTTTGCGAGCTGGTATATCTTGCTTGTTTTTGTTATTTGGGGCTTTGATGAGATCTCATCTTGATTATTTCTCTTTGTACAGGTATGTCGAGCGCTGCCATTGCTGAAAAGATCCTTCTTAGGGAGAAGGAGAAGAACAAAAGGCTATTATTGCTCACAAGCACCCCGCTGTGAAGAAAAAGAATGATTCGGTGATTGAGCCCGACCCGAAGAGGCAGAAGGTTGGCAAAGACCCTAAGAAACAGAAGACGGGCCTAGACTTGTCCAAACAGAAGGCGGGCCTGGACTCGTCGAAGCAAAAGACGAGCCTGAACTCATCCAAACAAAAGAAAGGCCTGGAATCATCCAAGCAGAATACGGGAGAGGGTAAGGATGATGTCCAGGTTGATCTCTCTCCGAAGTTGAAGAAGGCTGTGGAGCCCTCTGCCAAGAGTAATAGGGCTTTTCCCATCGTCCCAACCCTGTCTGGCGGGGTTGGTGCCTCCTCGACCCATATTTCTCGGGATGATGTGGTGGAGAGTTCTAGGCATTCTTCGTCTTCGTCCCAGTGGGTCATGCTTCATAGTGCTACCAAGGATCCAGCTCGTACTTTGGTTATCGCGGTCGCATGCCCGTTGACTTGCTACTCAGCAACATGGATGGATGCGTTAATTGGGTTCGTGATCACCTTCTCGCTCGGGAGGTGAGAGCCATTGAGGAGTGTTCGCTGAGGACTGCTAAACACGGTCTGCTTGCTAGTATGGTGGAGGTGAGCGTTCTTTTTTGATTGTCTTTTTAGTGTTGGTCGAGGTTGTTGACTTCTTTGTTATCTTGGTCGCATGCCCGTCGACTTATTGCTCAACAACTTGGACGGATGCGTTAATTGGGTTCGTGATCACCTTCTCGCTCGGGAGGTGAGGGCCATTGAGGAGTGTTCGCCGAGGATTGCTCAACACGGTCTGATTGCTAGTATGGTAGAGGTTTGCGTTGTTTTATGGATTATCTTTTTAGTGTTGGTCGAGGTTGGTGACTTTGTTTTCCTTTTTGCTTAGGGTCTAGCCACTGGTATGGCAATATATAATCGTGTTGGGGAGGCGGACGCCATTTTTGTGAGGTGAAGAAGGATTTCTAGCTCAAGGTTGCTCAAATTTCATAGTTGGAGGCCCTGCTGAAGGCTGAGAAAGAGAAAATTGCGATGGCTGATAAGAAAACAAAGGCCGTTGAGGATAAAGTGGTCTCCAACGAGAAGGCCTGTGTTGCGAAAGTGGCGGAGGCTCAGCGCCAGACCGAGATTGCTTGTGGAAAGCTCACCAAAGTGGAAGACCGTCTTTCTACGAGAGAGAAACAGATAAGCCTCTTGAAGCAGGTTTTCTTAGAGGCGGTCGGGAATAGGGAATCAGCCGTCGCTGGCGAAGTGGCCAAGGCTGTAGAGGCGGAGAAGGGGAAGTTTGCCATTGTCTTGGAGGCGAAGAAGGCAAAGCTTGATCATGCCTTAGAAGAGAAGGAAAACGAGGTGGTCGAGGTGGCAGTCAATATGGTTGGCCTGTTCAGGGCGACAACCCTCACTGGGGTCCAATTGGATTATGGGTCTTTGGATTGTAGGGGCATAGATTTTACTGCCATCGGGATGCTGCATGAGGGCTTTGATCCCTTCTTTCTATATGCGGTCTTTCTTGGACAGTTGAGGGAGAAATTTGGTATGATCTCGGTCCCTGCTGTTCCTCAGACGCCCACGAATGAGTCTGCACCTTCAACTCCTCTAGGTGATCAGCTTGTTGCTGACTCATTTATTGTGGATCCCCCTAGGGGAAGTAATGTTGGCGATCCCTCTGTTGATGGTGGGGAGGGAAATGTAACTAGGGGATAGTGGTCCCGTAGTCGAGGACCTTGTAAATAAGGCTTAGGATCATGTAATCACCTTTTATTATAAGTGAAAAGTTATGCACTTCATCCCTTGTTCGCCTTATTTTGATCGTTTGTACTTGTTGAGTTTATTTAGTTAAGTCTGTTGATGTGTGCTTCCAAATTTATTTTTTGAACATCTGTTCTCAGTGTGTTGGCGAGGTGTTGTTGTTTGTTGCAAGTTGCTGCTTTGTTGATTACAGGATGGGGGACTTCCATCATGGAACAGAATGATAAGCCAGTTGGAGGCTATTTGGCACGATACACGGTGTCTTGTGTCGAGCACACTGGATTGAACACATGAAAGAGCCAGTTAGAGGTTGTTGGACGTGTTACACAATGTCTTATAGCGAGCACACGTGATTGAATGCGTGGAAGAGCAAGTCAGAGGCTGTTGAGCATGTTACACGGTGTCTTATGGTAGACACATGTGATTGAACGCATGGAAGAGCCAGTTAGAGGCTGCTGAGCATGTTACACGGTGTCTGATGATGAACAAGCGTGCGTGAACTAATGAAGAGGCCAGTTAGAGGCCGTTGGGTGTGATACACAGTGTCTTATGGCGAGCACATGTGCGTGAACGCATGGAAAAGCCAGTTAGAGACTGTTGAGCATGTTACAAGGTGTCTTATGGCGAGCACACGTGCGTGAACGCATGGAGGAGCCAATTAGAGGCCGTTGGGCGTGATACACGGTGTCTTATGGCAAGGACACGTGCGTGAACACATGGAAGAGCCAGTTAAAGGCTGTTAAGCGTGTTACACAGTGTCTTATGGAGAGCACACGTGCGTGAACGCATGGAAGAGCCAGCTAGAGGCTATTGGGCGTGAGTTCGACGAGGTGTTGAATCTGATGATTCCTGCAAAATGCAACTTGTATTATTACTTGCATGAAGGAAAGTACAACTTTACAAGAAATATTTTTTCAAGTGGATCGCATTCTAAGTCCTTGGCACGGGGCTTCCGTCCATTCATTCCAAAGCGTAGGCTCCAAAGCTGATCTTTTTTGTCACTTGTAAGGACCTTTCCAGTTTGGGGCCATCTTTCCTATTCGCCCGCTGGTCTGCTAGCTTCGCAATTTCTGAGAACGAGGTCGCCAACTTGGAATTGCCTGCCTTTCACCTTTGTGTTGTAATAGCTGACGACCTTGTGTGATCTGGCTACCTATTTTACTTGTGCCCAATCTCTGGTTTCTTCTAAGAGATCTAGGTTTGCTCTGAGTGCTTCTTCATTCGGGGCGGGGTCGTACTAGGTCGTTCTAAAAGAGTTGATACCTATCTCGGCTGGTATCACAGCCTTTGTCCCGTATTTTAGGTTGAAAGGTGTCTCGCCTGTGCCTGAGTGTGACGTGGTTCTAATGGCCCACAAGATTTTGGGCATCTCCTCTAGCCATGCCCCCTTGGTGTCATCGGGCTTCTTTTTCAGGCCTTGGAGAATGTTCTTATTCATCGTCTCCACTTGTCCGTTCGTTTGGGGGTGTTTGACTGAGTTGTGAATCAGCAGGATTTTGAAATTGTTGCAAAATTTCATCAACTTTTCCCCTTGGAACTGTGTACCATTGTTCCCCACAATGGTGTTAAGAACCCCATATATGCACACCATAGACTTCCAGACGAAGTTCTCAATAGCCTTTTCCGTGATGGTCGTCACTGCTTCCACTTCTACTCACTTGGCTTCTACTCACTTGGTAAAGTATTCACAGGTGACGACTACAAATTTCTTCTGGCCGATGCCACGGGAAATGGTCCCAGGATATCGATACCCCATATTACGAATGGCCAGGGGCTCGCAGCTGGCTGATTAACTCTGCAGGTTGCCTTAGAACGGTGATGAACCTCTAGCACTTATCATATTTTTGACCAACTCTGTGGCGTCTTTCTTTATCGTCAGATAGTAAAAACCTTGTCTCAGTGCCTTCTGTGCTAGCGACCTGCCCCATGTGATTTCCACATACCCCTTCGTGGATTTCTCGAAGGATGTAGTCGGCCTCCGTTGGTTCTAAACATCTTAGTAGAAGCTCGCTGAACGACTTTTTCTATAAGGCGTCGCCTATTATCGTGTATCTGGCGGCCTTTCTTCTTAGCCTTAGCTGCTCTTTTGGGTTGCTTGGTAGCGTTCTTTCCTTCAGGAAGTTTGTGATGGGGGTCAACTAACTTTGGCCATCGGTTAGATGAAGGAGTTCTTCCCCATCTTGGTGGCTTGGTGAGGGGCGATATTCGAGAAGAATCTTTCCCATTTTTTTGATCTCGATGGCGGAGGCGGGCTTGGATAGCGAGTCAGCCCTTGTATTTTCTTCTCTGGCGATTTGCTTTAGCGTTAGGTAACTGAATTGCTACTTCAAATTCATTTTCCGTTTATGATACTTTACCAGGCCTAGCTCCCTGATTTTATACTCCCCATTGACTTGTCTCGCCACCAACTGAGAGCCAGTCGACACGAGTAGCTTCTTCGCCCCAAGCTTTAGTGCTAAATCTAGCCCCGCCAGGAGGGCTTCGTACTTTGTCGCGTTGTTGGAGGCAGGGAAGCTGAATGATAACTCGTATTGCTATTCGCTTCTTTAGGGGTCGGTTAGTAGGATTCTAGCTCCTAATCCCTCATTTCCTGAGGATTCGTCCATATATAGCATCTAGTCCAGCTAGTAGCAGGCTTCGATTGCTGGGGCTTCTGCATCAAGGTTGGTTCTGGAGGTGGTGGCAGTGTTTCTTTGTCGTTGGGGTTAGACGGAGGATCTTCTGGGTAGTGGACCGGTGCCGTGATGGCATTGGTGAATGAGCAATCGACTATAAAATCTATTAAGGCCTGAGCCTTGATAGCCTTCCTTGGCCTATACTCCAGACCAAATTCACTTAGCTCGATACTCCACTTGGCCACCCTGATCGACGGTTCTACCTTCTGCAGGACTTCCCTGAGCGACTGATTTGTCAATACTATGATAGGATGAGCCTGGAAATACTGCCTCAGATGTCTGGCCGCCACTATCAGGGCAAATATGGTTTTTTCCAGCCAAGTATGGTTAACTTCCCCATTCTGCTGAGCTCGACTAACCTGGTAAACTGGGATCTGACAGGCTTCCTCTTCCTTAAGAAGCACAACGGCCACAGTTTCATCTGAGGCTGCTAGGTAGATACACATCTGATCTCCCGACGAGGGACTGGTGAGTAAAGGTGGCGAGCACAAATACTTCTTCAATTCTTTAAAAGCCTTTTAACATTTTTCGGTCCATTGGTACTTGGAGGCTCCCCTGAGCACCTTAAAGAAAGGTAGGCACTTGTTGGCGAGCTTGGAGACAAATCTGTTAAGGGCGACCACTCTGGCCGTGAGCTTTTGCATCTCCTTGGTGTTTTTCGACGGGCACATGCCCAGGATTGCCTGAATCTTTTCTGGATTTTCTTTTATTCCTCTGTTGGAGACCATGAAGTCGAGGAACTTCCCAGCACCCATTGCAAACGCGCATTTTTCTAGATACAATCTCATGTTGTGCTTCTTGGTTGCGCCAAAGACTTTTTCCAGGTCGAGAATGTGTTGGTCTAGCGAAGAGCTCTTAACCAGCATATTGTCCACATATACCTCCATATTCCACCCAATCTGGTCTCTGAAGAGTCAGTTTACTAGCCTATGTTAGGTGGCTCCTGCGTTCTTTAGCCTAAAGGGCATTACTTGATAATAAAATAGACATTCTTCTGTGACGAATGACGTTTTGTCCTGATCCTCGGGGTTCATTCTAATCTGATTGTAGCAGGAGAAAGCGTCCATAAAGCTCAGATACTTGTGTCCTATTGATGAGTCGACTAGGCGATCTATGGTGGGCAGGGGGAAACTGTCTTTGGGGCAAGCTTTGTTCAAATCCGTGAAATCCACACACATTTGCCACTTCCTACTGGCCTTTTTTATCATCACCACGTTGGCGAACCAATCTGGGTAACTCACCTCCGTTATAAAGTCGACCACGAGTTGTTTCTCAACTTCTTCTCTAATTGCTCTGACTCGCTGGGGGGTGAACTAATGCTTCTTATCAGTTTCGCTGTTGGGTTCACATTCAAGAAGTAGGTGATGATCTTCGGATCTATGCCAGGGATGTCGGCTGCCGACCATTTAAAAATGTCAGCATTTTCTTGCAGCATAGTCACTAGGGGCTGTCTTTCTATATTCCCCAAGAAAGGCCCGACCTTGGTTGTTTTAGCCGGGTTTTCCAGACACAGAAGGATCGTCTTTGTCTGTTTTGCAGGCTCTGCCTTGTACTGACTTGTTTCTGCCCTGTTATCCAGGCTTTCCATGGTGAGCATGGTTTTTTCGATGAGGTTGACCTGAGCCTCTATTAACTGCCCCTAGTTTCTTCTGTTTGCCCCATTGTTTTTGCTTTCTCAAGATCAACTTCGATCCCTTGATTCTTTCTGGCGAGTTGTATGGATAATACGTGGCATTTCCATGTCGTTTGCTGGTCTGTCTTCATGTAACTGATTCCCATAGGTGTTGGGAAATTCTGAAATGACGGTGAGAGTATGGTCGCCGTCTCATATTGTCACTGGCAGGGTAACCGAGCCTTTGATGGTGATTGGTCGATTGGCGAAGCTGAAGATTGGGCTCGCTGGCTTCCAGTCCTTCTCAGTGATGCCTATATTCTTGAAGGCTTCCCATTGGATAACTTCTACTGCATTGCCACTGTCGATGATGACCCTTTTTACTCTATTTCCAATAGTGGTCGCCACAACAATTGGGTCATTTCCGTTGTCCTCTAAAATGTCAACATCGTTGTCAGTGAAGTCTACCATCCAATCTTCACTCTGTTTTACTCCCTTAGGAGTTATATTCATTGCCATTACGCTTCTGAGGTGAGCTATTCTTTTGGAGTTACTGGCGAGCCATTCTTCGTTGTTCCCAACTATCATATTTATCACCCCTTGTACCGATTTCTTCCCCTCTGCTCTGCCTGTGTTTCTTTGATTATTTGCCAATGATTACTCCTGATGGGCTGCTGATTTCCTTACAAACTGTTTGATCTACCTCTTTCTGATAGCAGTTTCGGTTGCGTCTTTTAAGGACTTGCAATCTTCGATGTTGTGCCCCACATCGTTGTGATACTGGCTTTTTTTTTGGAGTTAAAGCGGGCTAGGTTGTCTTTCATGGGGTACGGAGTCCCCAGGATGCCTTTATGGGCCACCTTGTTTAGGATGTAAGCCTTGGAGGCATTGAGGGAGTGTATTCTTCGAACTTAGCATATAGGGCTCTTTTCCTTCTTTGTCCTCGTCCTTGGCCAGTTCGACTTGAATCAGGCTGGCGAGTTGCCCTGTCTGGCGATCTGGACCTCTGACGGTGTGAGTCAAGCCCCAATTGCCTCCTATCATCTTGGTATCCCTGCCTTTTATTCGGGGGGCAACCTTGGCTTTGTTGGTAGTTCGTTCTTTCCTCAAGTCCTTTTGCCAGTTTCATTTCCTCTATTTCGACGTACCTTTGGGTCTTCTCATACAGGTTCTAGAGTTTTTTTGGCTTCTTGTCGATCAAAGCGTACCGGAGGTGCTCATGGCGGACATCGAAAGTGAACGCCTGTATGGCCCTTTCATCGCGCAGGTCTTTGATTTCCATGGTGGCAGAGTTGAACCTGCGGATGTATTCTCTCAAAGTCTCGCTTTCCTTCTGTCTTACTGCGAGGAGGCTTGTTGGTGTTTTGAAAGTGGTCTTATTGGCAAGGAAGTGGGCGACGAACATCCTTCCGAGCTTCTGGAAGATGTAAATGGATCCTGCCACCAGTGAATGGTACCAAGTTCTGGTGTGCACTCTGAGCGTCATAGGAAACACCCGGCACTTCTAGGTGTCGCTAGCCCCTAGCAGGTCCATGTAATTTTTGTACCGGATGAGGTGGTCCATGGGGTCCTTAGTGCCATTGTAGGTTTCTTTTGGAAGCTTGATTATCTTGGGCACCTACTCCTGCTGGATTTCCAGGGTCAGGGGGCTGTTGTCATCTGTCATCCACCCCACTTCTTTTGTCTTGTCCTTTATCATACTGTGGACCTCCTTTTTGAGGGCAGGCATTTGGGCCTCGACAGCGCCCACAGTGATCTCCATATGGGCGGGCAGGTATTCTTCGTTATGGAATCGTTCTTCAGAGTGTTGGTCCTTGTTATGCTTGCGTGCCCTATTTGTGGCCGTCCAATGGTTGCCTCGATAGAACGAGCTAGCGCAGTTCTCCTCCAAGTTATCATTGCTCTTTTGGATATGTCAGGCGTTCTGGTTGGTCTGTCGCACAACCTGTTGCTGCTTAGCCAACGGAGCCTGGAGGGCTTGTATTTGGTTCATGAGCATTTTATACGTTAGGTCGATGTACGGCAGTGTTGGGGGTTAGAAGGTGTTGTTGGGTGGTTGTTGTTGTCGGATTTAACCACACAAGTGCACGTATCGTTACAAGTAATATAGTTTACAGTGAAGAGTAGAGTATCGTTCCCACGAGAAATTGTTACCAAATTTGTTAAGTACTAATATTAACACAACTTAATCTTATTCAAACAAACGATTAAAGATTGTTAAATAAAAACTAAATAAAAGAAAATAATAATTAAATCAATGAAGAAAAGTCTAGGATTACAATTTCCCGCAACACTTCGCTTGAACCTCTCCTATCCTTTTGACTTGATTAATGACAATGATTTGTTAACCTAGAGTTCTAATCTATTTATAAGGATCTTTCGATGGTCTTATAAAAATATCCCTCTTAACCAGTTAACTATATTCCTATGATAATTGAATTAAAGAGAAACTCATTAAGCATGGACTCTAACAATGGTTACACATGACACGTAAGTATATTCCTACCCTACATATATATCAATTCATCATAATAAATGAAATGAAACATGTGTTATTCAATCCATGTCTAGCACTAAACTCCCTTTTCTAAGTTGTATCTAGGTTACCACATCAATCTAATTGGTAGCTAAGCAATTAGAAGCATTAAGCAAAAGATTGAATAAACAACATCAAATATAATTGTAGACACCAAATTTTGTCCGGACCACTAAATCAGGTATGTTTTCTTCTTAAAATGATGTTTTAGAATGCAAAAAGGCTTTTTTCATCCTACAGGTGGTACTCCGAAACTTAGTTTAAGAAAGCAGACATAAAAAGTCAATCTTGAAAAAGTCAACCAAAAAAGTCAACCCCAAAAAGTCAATTACTAAAAAAGTCAATCCACTTTCAAAATCAAGATTCAAAGTTCAATTGAACAATGGTGAAAGAATTTTGAGAATCAGAGGTCTACAATGAAAGAAATAGAGTCCGAAAGATAGGTTACGGAGATTCAATAGAAAGAAAACCCTAGTTTGGAAATTTTGGGAAAAAGTGTTTAAACGATCAAATTGTTTAAAATTAGAGGTTCCAAATGAAAGATAAGCACTGAGTACGGGTAATGGAGAGGCTACTTGAAAGAAAAGCTGAAGGAAAACTCAATTTGGAAGAAAATCGAGAATTAGGGTTTTTGGTGGATTTTGGTGAAATTGAGGAAAATTACAGAAATAGCCCGACTCGGTAAAACTAAAGCCCCTAATTGATGAGGAATTATTAAACAAGGATAGCCCAAGGCTCAGTTTGAAGTAATTCCGAGAAAGAACAGATTGGAGGAAAAACAGAAAAACGAGGAAATTCCTGATAGTGAAAAAGGAAAAATAAAATCGGAGGGGAATTTGATCGTAAAAATTGGGCGTTTTCGAACCAGCTCCAATTCCATATATGAAAAAGGCACAAAAAAAAAAAAGAAAATCTGAAAATCGGACTTGTTTTGAGCAAAACCGGGATTTGGAGACAAAGGGCAAAATTGGAAAATTCGAGAAAATAGAAAATGAGCTCCAAAAATTCTAAAAATTTACGGATCTCATTCTTAAATCATTTGGAAGAGATTGGCGAAGAAAAAATCTAGATTCGGAGCTTGTTTGTAAAATGGCAAATATCGGGCCCATTATGGTGAAATTCAAGAAAATAAATCTTGAAAAAATAGCAAATGAGTTCCAAAAATTCTGAAAATTTGTAAATCTCATTCTTAAATTATTTGGAAGAGATTGGAGAAATAAAATATGGATTCGGGGTTCATTTGCAAAATAGCAAATCCCTGGCCCATAATGTAGAAATTCAAGTAGATAAATCCCCAAAAAATAGCAAATGAGCTCCAAAAATTGTGAAAACTTCCACTTCACACTTTTAAATTATTTGGAGGAGATTGGTGAAGAAAAATCTGGATTTGGAGCTCGTTTAAAAAATGGTAAAAGTTCGGGTGCACAAAGGGGCAATTTTGAATGAAAAATCCAAAAAATAGTAAATGGGCTCGGAAAATTTTCAAACCTTCCAGAATTCAATTTTTTATTATTTCGAAAGTATTAAAAAAAAATTGAATTTGGAGTCTGTTTTCTATTTAATTAGGTTTGGGGGTCAAAAAGGTCATTTTACCGAAGAAACCGAAAAGGGCCTTTCTTTTAATGGAGATTGGGCTGGATTTTAAGAGGGAAATCAGCCAAGCCCATGATAGAAAGTGATTTTGTTGAGCCATTTCATCTAAAGGCCAAGAGTGAATAGGAAGGTAGTTATTTTTTTTATCAAGCCTTTGAATTTGCAACATATGGACCAATGGATGGAGAGGGATGAAGTCATATTTATGCCATCATCTTCATGACATCATATTTAGGGGTTGATTATTCCAATCCAAAGGTGGGAATTTTATATAGAAGATATCTTGGATTAGGGACCATTGGATCAAAATTGGTGTAAAAAAATGACAACTTTTCCTACACTACTATAGGCCATTCGGCCAAGGCATAAGGGGGGTCTCTTCATTCTTTGATACTTCTTCTTGGATGAATACTCTCCATTGTTGAAAGCAAATAGAAAGTTTTGAAAGGTAAAGAAAGTAAGAAGAGAAAAAAGCTTGCAAAATAGCTTTGAGAGGTAGCTAAAAGCACCTTGCTCTTGCACTTTTTTCGCATTTCCATCCTTAATTTGCTATTTTCATTTGATATTTTGTGATTTTCTATTTGATTTTTATTTTGAAATAAGTGTTTTTAAGCTTTCTCCTCATGCTCCTCTCTTGCTTTCTTGAAAATTTAAAAAAATAAAAAATAAAATTCTACTATGTTTGGAGGTTGGCCGAATGGCCATTTTTTTTTTTTTTAATATGGTTGATGTTTGATTAATTTTCATGTTGAGTAGGATGTTTAGTATGTTTTGATGTTATATTGTTTTAAGAATAACAAAAACATGAAGCTTGTTTTAATCTTTTCACTTACTTACAAATTTTTGATTTTATTATCTTGTTTTCATATTTACTTTCCTTGTCTACCATTTTTTTTTCTTTCTGTTTTCATCATGTTTGAGTTGTTCATGATTTGCATTTTACTATACTGTGTTTGTGAAAATGTCTAGCTATGTTCATATCCTTACTTCATGTTTGTATGGTTTAGCATGTTTCTTTTTAGTCTTGCATCTAGTATGTTATATGTTTGTGTAAATGCCATGCTAGGGTTTCATCATCAAGACCATGCAACCATTCGGCTATCCCATATTTTGTGTCATGTATGTGCATTTTCATCTTGCTCGTAGATAGGTTTGCATTTCCATGCCATGGTTTTGTGTTTCTTGATCTAGTATGCTATGTGTTTGTGTTATTGCCATGCATTTTTTAGGTGTAGGTTTCATTTGCATTGCCATGCATTTCATGCATGTTTATACCTAGCTTGCATTTATTGCCATGCATGTTCATGTTAGGTCTAGGCCATATTCTTTATGCCATGCATTTTCCATGTCATTTAGGTTTTAAATCATGCATTTCATGCATTCAATTTGCTGTATGTTAATGCATCTCATGTCTTGCCAGTTGATTTTTGACTTAGGCCAATCAATGACTCAAATTCAAAGCTCATAGGAGCATACTTGTGGAAGATTAAGGAGTTGTCAAATTGATTATTCTACCTTTGTGATTTTTTTTTTTACTTAGCCAATTTTTGTCCAATTTTTTAGAAGTTTGAGCTACTGTTTGTAGGTCCTTTGGAGAGTCTCCAATAGTTTTACTTTGATTTTTGAATGATTTTATCAAAGGCAAAAAAATGTGTTTTGGCAAAATAGTTTTTCACCCAGTGTTCTGACTTTCCCGATTTTTCTAGGAAGTTATCTTTAGTAAAAAATTTAAGCCAATTTTTTCTCATATAGTTTTACATGTTCTGAGTCTCTTGTTTTTGTTTTAGATTTTTTTGAAATTTTAAAAATAGTTTAAAAGTCGTGCTTTAAAACTGAACAGTAGAGTCAGATTTGAATTTGAGGGAAAATTAATTTTCTGTTTTGGTTAAGTTACTTAGAGGGGGCTGATTGGAAACTTTATCTACTGTCTTAGAGTGGTTTCTAAGCCATTTTAAACTTAAAAAATGATTTTATAGAGTTCGGGTCAAAGGTGGTCAAGTTCGGGTTTTCATATTTAGGAAATTATAGCTATTAAAAAGGGGGGTTCGGCTATAGATCATTTTTATCCAAGAATTTTCAAATTTGTTTTCAAACCAATCACAAAGTATTTTTTATTTTAGAAAATTTAATTTGATGTCTTTTCCTAAGGTAGCCGGATATCTTTTTAGGCATACGGGTTTCCTTATTTAAAGGAAAAAATACACTTTTATGCATTTTATTTTCCATGTTCATGCACACTATAATATGTGATTTTTGCTATGATAATTTCTATGGTACTGTTATTATTTTGATTTATATTTTATGATGTTATATTGTTTGTTATATGGTTTTGAATATTTCATGCTATCCTATGCTTTTTATTTAGTCATTTATTGTTGTCACATCATGTAGCATATACTATGTTCATGCATTATTATTTTTATTTTCATGCATATTTCATAATAACATTATTTTATATTTCATATCATTTCATGTCACTCAGATTATATTCCATGTCATATAAATTATATTATTTAAAATATGCCATGTCATTTAAATTTGCCATGTCATTTAAATCATATTATTTCATTTAGAATATTTCATGTTACTTAGGACATATTTTTTCATTTAGAATATATTATGTCACATAGGTTATTCATTTCATTTAGAATATATTATGTCACATAGGTTATTTATTTCATTTAGAATATATTATGTCACATAGGTTATTTATTTCATTTAAAATATATCATGTCACATAGGTTATTTATTTCATTTAGAATATATTATGACACTTAGATTATTCATTTCATTTAGAATATACTATGCCACCTAGGTTATTCATGTCATTTAGATTATATTGTCACACATATTCATATTCATATTTTTTTAAATGTTTTGAAAAAGATAATGGTTTTCAATAAAATAAAGATATTCCCGAGTTAAAATAATTCATGAGTTCTCTACCGGGTTTGCTGGAGAGGATATCATCAATTATCTTTCTTTCAAAAAACGAGAATGATTCGAAAAATTTTCCAAAGAAATAAAAATTTCTATATTTTGCCGATTTTGTCGGGGAATATAGAAAAATTTTGAATTAATAAATTCCGGATCATTTTCAATTAAAATTGGAATTATTTTTCTTAAATTTGGGAATTAATTTGAAATACCAAATTTAAAACCAATTTTTTACCGAGACTTGAGATAACACATAATTAATAAGGTACCGTTTTATACGGGCGTTGTGGGAGTGCTAATCCTTCCCAGCACGTAACCGAGTCCCGAACCCGCTTCTTTATTTTTTCTGGTTTAAAAACGTAGACTTGAAATTGGTTTTAAAAATGTTTTAATTAATTTTAAAATGTTTTACAAAACCGGTTTTAATAGGTGGCTGATCACACCTAGCCAAAAAAAAGATTGGTGGCGACACCATATCTTTTACAAGGTCATTTACAGACCTTCATTTTATTTCACGAGGAATTAAGTCGTCTTTTCCTCTATTTTTCCAATGTCACGCTTAACGAATATAAAGTCTCGCGACGAGACTTGTTATTTTTTTGGTTGCGACAGCTTGGCAACTCCATTGGGATATTAGAGAGTCAGGCCTAGAATTAGTCGTGTGTTATCAAAGTCTTAGTTTTGGTTGGTTTAATTGGTATTTAATTTTAATTCCCACATTTTTTTAAAATAAGGAGAATTTTGAAAATAATAAAATGTTTTAAATATGTCCATACTCTTGTGCATGCATTTTAATATTATTCTCTAGATATTTAATGTTGTATATTATAATTGCTTGTTGATTAATGCGTTACACTATTCTTGGATGTTGTTTTAATAAATTGCTGGGGTATTTAGAATAAGGGATGTAGAATAGGTGGTGAAAGGTTTGTTGTTCCTCCTCACACACTACACGTGCATTTTGCCTAACATGAACTCTCTACTAGGGTTCTGTCCTTTAAGTGGGAGTAAAGTAACTACGCCTTCGTGATGATTCTCCGTATGGGCTAGTGAAACACTTCCAGAGTATAAATTACCTAATGCCTTCGTGATGATCCTCCGTATGGGCTTAGGAAAATATACTCTAACGAATTGAACCCGTTTTTGTCGCAACCTAAAAAAAATAACAAATCTCATTGCAAGACTTTATTATTAGTTAAGCGTGACGTTAAAAAAACCGAGAAAAAGTCGACTTAATTCCTCTTGAAAAATGAAGGTTTTGAAAATGACCTTGAAAAAGACATGGAGTCGTCACCAATCTTTTTTAGCTAGGTGTGATCGGCCACCTATTAAAACCGGTTTAATAAAATATTTTAAAATTAATTAAAATATTTTTAAAACCAATTTCAAGTCTGCGTTTTAAACCAGAGAAATCAAAGAAACGGGTTCGAGACTAGGTTACGTGTGGGGAAGGATTAGCACCCCCACAACGCCTGTATAAAACGGTACCTTATTAATCATGTGTTATCTCAAGTCTCGGTAAAAAAGTCGGTTTTAAATTTAGTATTTCAAGTTAATTCCCAATTTAAAGAAAAATAATTTCATTTTTAATTGAAAATGATCCGTAATTTATAAATTCAAAATTTTCTTATATTCCCCAACAAATGTGGCAAAATATAGAAACTTTTATTAATTTGAAAAACTTTCCGAATCATTCTCGTTTTAAAGAAGATATTCCGTTATTAATGATAATTGATGATATCCTCCCCAGCAAACCCGGCAAAGAACTCATGAATTATTTTAACTCAGAATATCTTTATTTTATTGAAAATCATTACCTCTTTGAAAATATTTTAAAAAATATGAATATGAATATGTATGACATAAATAAAATGACATAGCGAAGTCTAAATAATATAATCCAAGCTAAATGATATGATATAATTTAAATGTCTTAGCATATTCTAAATGAAATGAAATATCCTAAGTTATATGATATATTCTAAATGAAATGAAATGACCTAGGTAACATAATATATTCTATATGAAATGTAATATCCTAAGTCATATGATATATTCTAAATGAAATAAAATATCCTAAATGACATAATATATCCTAAATGAAATGAAATACCTAGGTAACATAATATATTCTACATGAAATGAAATGACTTAGGTAACATAATATATTCTATATGAAATGAACTAATTTAAATGACATGGCAAATATGAATGATATGGTATATAATTTAAATGACATGAAATATAAAATAATGCGATCATATAATATGCATGAAAATAAAAATGAAAATAATAATGCATGAACATAGCATATGCTAAATAATATGACAAAAATAACTAAATAAAAAGCATAGGATATCATGAAATATTCAAAACCATATAACAAATAATATCAAAAATATAAATCAAAGATAATAACACTATCATGAAAACTAAACATAGCAAAAATTACATATTATATAATATGCATGAATATGAAAAATGCAATGCATGAAAGTGTATTTTTTTTCTTTAATTAAGGAAATTCGTATATCTAAAAAGATATCCGGATACCTTAGGAAATTATATCAAATTAAATATTCTAAAACCAAAATACTTTGTGGTTGTTTGAAAACATTTTTTTGAAAAGCTTAGATTAAAAATAAAAACTTGGCTAAACCCTTTTTTAAATGGCTCTAATTTCCTAAGTTTAAAATCCCAGACTTGACCACCCTTAACCCGAGACTTAAAAAATCGTTTTTAGAGTTTAAAAAGGCTTAGAAACTACCCTAAGTCAGTAGCTAAAATTCCTAATCAGCCCCCTCTAAGTAACTTAATCAAAACAGAAAAATGATTTTCCTTCAAATTCAATTCTGACTCCATTTTCTGATTAAAGATGACTGCCCAGAAAAATCGGGAAAGTACGAGTACTGAGTGAAAAAACTATTTTGCCAAAACATATTTTTTCCTTTGATAAAATCATTTAAAAATCAAAGTAAAAATATTTAAGACTTTCTAAATGACTCACAAACAGTAGCTAGCACTTTTGAAAAGTTAGACAAAAATTGGCTAAGTAAAAAAAATCACAAAGGTAGATTCAATTTGACAACTCTTTAATTTTCCACAAGTATGCTCAAGAGAGCATGACTTTGAGCTATTCATTGGCCTAAGTCTAGGTCAAGTGGCATGGACATGAAATGCATGAAAAAATACAGCAAATATGATGCATGAAGTGCATGAGTTTAAACCTAAATGTCATGAAAAATGCATGGCATCAATAAAATGACCTAGACCTAAATGAACTTGCCTGGCATTTAATGCAACCTACGTCTAAAATGCATGGATATGCATGGCAAAACAAACCAATCCTAACATCTAAAATATGCATGGCAATAACACAAAGATAAGGCATGCTTAAACCAAATACTCAATCAAATGTCATGAGAAGGCAAACCTATCAATTAACATAACAAAAATGCACACACAAAGCAAAATAAATGAGGTGGCCGAATGGCCTCAAGCTCCAAGTAAGCATGGCATTTTCAGAAACACAAGGCATGCTTAAACCAAATACTCAATCAAATGTCATGAAAATGCAAACCTATCAACTAACATAACAAAAATGCACACACAACGAAAAATAAATGAGGTGGCCGAATGGCCTCATGTTCAAAGTGAGCATGGCATTTTCACAAACACTTGATATACTAACATACTTAACTAAAGCATAACACTCAAATCATGCAAATATAAAGTAGAGGTATGAAAACTAACAAGAATTTTCACAAACACATGGATTTCAAAATATAAAATATAAACAAACTTAAATATTTTGAAAACAGAAAATAAAAAATGCAAGAATATGATAATAGACTCATAAATGGAAATAAACAAGCAACCAAATTAAAACAAGCTTCAAGTATATGTAGTAAAAGAAGATTTAAAGCATCAAAACTTATTTAATATAAAAAATAACATGAAATAATAAAACAAACAGCAACTAACACAAAAAATTTAGGCCATTCGGCCATGTCAAAGAAATAAAAAAAATATTTCAAGAACTTTTTCTAAGAAAAGATGAGGAAAGAACTTAAAAAGAACATTAAAAAACACTTATTTAAAAAGAAAAATCAAAAGAAACTCACCAAAATAATAATCAAAATAGCAAATCAAGAATGGAAAATCAAAGAAAGTGCAAGTCTATGGTGCTAAAAGCAACCTCTAGAAGCTTTTTCTCTTCTAACTTTCTTTTCTTTTCTAAACTTTTCTTTTTGCTTCTTAACAATGGAGAGAAAATCAACCAAAAGCAAGAGAGAATAGGAAAATGAGAGTGCTGAAAATGATCCCCCCCCATGTAGTGGCCGAACCCCCTCTCTCAAAGGCTAGGATGTTGTCATTTTTCCTCCAACAAATTTTCATCCAAGGGCTATTGATCAAAGATGTTTAAAACATGAAATTATCACCCTTATATTAGGCTATCAGCTATCCATAATTACAGCTGTTCAAGAATCTTAAGCCATTATGTTGACACTCTCCCTCTTCATGCATTGGTCCATGTGGCTTATTTGCAAAGGCTTGATCAAAAAATCACTAACTCTTCATTTTTGGCCTCTTGATTAAAAAATCAGAAACATCCTTCCCTTCCTTGGGCCTTGACCGGCACGTCCTCCTTATTCTAGCCCAAGATTGAGTTTTTTGAAAGGCAAGAAAAGCCTTTTTCGGTTGCTTGGGTAAAATGACCTTTTTACCCCCCGAATGCAAATAAATGGCAAACGGACTCCAAATTCAAATTTTATTTTTTCAATACTTTCAAAATAAAAAAAATTGAATTCTGGAAGTTTTCAAAAATTTTCGAGTCCGTTTGCTATTTATTTGGATTTTTCTTCCAAAATTGCTCTTTTATGCCCCCAAATTTTACCATTTTTTAAACGAGCTCCAAATCAAGATTTTTCTACACCAATCTCTTTCAAATAATTTAAAAGTGTGATCTGGAAGATTTCATACTTTTTGGAACTCATTTGGTATTTTTTCGGGATTTATCTTCTTGAATTACTATAAAGGGGGCCCGGGATTTGGCTATTTTGCAAATGAGCTCCGAATCAAGATTTTCTTTTGCATTGCTTCCAAATAATTTTAAAATGAGATCTACAAATTTTCAGAATTTTTGGAGTTCATTTGCTATTTTTTCCGGATTATCTTCTTGAATTACTACATAGGAGACCCGGAATTTGGCCATTTTGCAAACGAACTCCGAATCAAGATTTTCTCACTCCAATCTCTTCCAAATAATTTAAAAATGAGATTTGCAAATTTTCAAAAAATTAGGAGTTCATTTGCTATTTTTTCGGGATTTATCTTCTTGAATTACTGCATAGGAGACCCGGGTTTTGGCCATTTTGCAAACGAACTCCGAATCAAGATTTTCTTTCGTAAATCTCTTCCAAATGATTTAAGAACGAGATTTGCAATTTTTCAGAATTTTTGGAGTTCATTTGCTATTTTTCCCAAATTTTCCGATTTTGCCATTTTGCCTCCGAAACCCGATTTTGCTCAAAACAATTCCGATTTTTAGATTTTCTTCAAACTGAGCCTTGGGCTATCCTTTTTTAATCACTCCTCATCCATTAGGGGCTTTTGTCTTACCAAGTCGGGCCATTTCTGTAATTCTTCCCAATTTCATTGAAATTCACCAAAAACTCTAATTCTCGGTTTTCTCCCGGATTGACTTTTCTTTCAGTTTTTCTTTCAAGTGGCTTCTCCATTACCCTTATTCAGTGCTTATCTTTCATTTGGAAGCTTCAATTTTGACCAATTAGATCGTTTAAGCACTTTTCCCCAAATTTCCCGGATTAGGGTTTCTTTTCTATTGAATCTCCATAACCCAACTTCCGAACTCCATATCTTTCGATGTAGACCTCGGATTATCAAAATTCTTTCCCCATTTTTCAATTGAACTTCAAATCTTGATTTTGGAAGTGGGTTGACTTTTTCAGTAGTTGACTTTCTGGGTTGACTTTTAGAGGTTGACTTCTTTCATGTTTGACTTTTTATGCTCGCCCTCTTAAACTAAGTCTCGGAGTACCACCTGTAGGATGAAAAAGTCTTTTTTACATTCTGAAACATCAATTTAGGAAGAAAACATACATATTTTAGTGGTCCGAACAAAATTAGGTGTCTACAGCTGCCCCTATTTGGCTATTGCTGAGAATCAGGAATCAAGCAAAGATAAATAAACACTAATTTTGTCCGGTTATTGAAATCGCATGTGAAGATAAGGGAAAGGGGTTTACAATCATCATCATTTTTTTGAAAAAGCTATAAATTGAAGATTTTGTCCTTAAATTGAATTCCCTGACTAATCAAGGCTCGACCCGTCTCAAGGAAACGAGTTCGATTTCAAAAGAAAAAATTATGCACGAAGGTCCTAGAAATGGTGCTCGAAGGTCATAAAAATGGTGTCCGAAGGTCTTTAAAATGGTGCTCGAAGGTCTTTAAAAATAGTGCCCGAAGGTCTTTCAAATAGTGCCCGAAGGTCTTTAAAATGGTGCCCGAAGGTCTTTAAAATGGTGCCCGAAGGTCTTTAAAATGGTGCCCAAATGTCTTTGAAAAGGGCGCCCGAAGGACTTTAAAATGGTGCCCGAAGGTCTTCAAAAAGGGTGCCTGAATGTCTTTAAAAAGGCTGCCCGAAGGTCTTTAAAATGATGCCCGAAAGTCTTTAAAATGGAGCCCGAAGGTCTTTAAAAAAGGTGCCCGAAGGTTTTTCAAATGGTGCCCGAAGGTCTTTAAAATGGTGCCCGAAGATCTTTAAAAAGGGTACCCGAAGGTCTTTCAAATGGTGCTCGAAGGTCTTTAAAAAGGGTGCCCGAAGGTCTTTAAAATGGTGCCCGAAGGTCTTTAAAATGGTGCCTGAAGATCTTTAAAATGGTGCCCGAAGGTCTTTAAAAAGGGTGCCCGAAGGTCTTTAAAATGGTGCCCGAAGGTCTTTAAAAAGATGCTCGAAGGTCTTTAAAATGGTGACGAAGGTCTTTAAAAAGGGTGCCCGAAGGTCTTTAAAATGGTGCCCGAAGGTCTTTAAAATGGGTGCCCGAAGATCTTTAAAATGGTGCCAGAAGGTCTTTAAAAAGGTGACCGAAGGTCTTTAAAATGGTGCCCGAAGGTCTTTAAAAAGGATGCTCGAAAGTCTTTAAAAAGGGTGCCCGAAAGTCTTTAAAATGGTGCCCGAAGGTCTTAAAAAAGGTGCCCGAAGGTCTTTAAAAATGGTGCCCGAAGGTCTTTAAAATGGTGCCCGAAGGTCTTTAAAAAGGTGCCCGAAAGTCTTTAAAAATGGTGCCCGAAGGCCTTTTAAAAAGTTGCCCGAAGGTCTTTAAAAAGGGTGCCCGAAGGTCTTTAAAAAGGTGCCCAAAGGTCTTTAAAAAGGGTGCCCGAAGGTCTTTAAAATGGTGCCCGAAGGTTCTTAAAAAGGTGCCCGAAGGTCTTTAAAATGGTGCCCAAAGGTCTTTAAAAAGGTGCCCGAAGGTTTTTAAAAATGGTGCCCGAAGGTCTTTAAAATGGTGCCCGAAGGTCTTACCCGTGATTAAAATACCTTGACGACGGTCTCAAGGCTTGACTCATTTGATAAAACAGAATGAATTCGATTTAAAACAAAAGGAAATACCTCGATGGTGGTCTCAAGGCTCGACTCATTCAAAAAGCAAAACGAGTTTGATTTGGAAAGGAAACGTATCTCGACGGTGATCTCGGAGCTTGACTCGTTTGAGAAGCAAAACGAGTTCGATTTGGGGAAGTCCAAGTTTTCCTGATTTCTGCACTGTTAGCTAAATGCAATGATGAGAATGACATGCTTTGCAAATGCTTGTATTTTTCCTAAGGATGAATGCAACCAAATGATTATGTCATGATTTATAATCTATGGTTTCTTTGAGGTTCACAGATTATCCGACTTCATTATGGAGTCTTCAATTGTTCACTGATGCCCCACTTAAAGAACCCTTTACTCAAGATAATTTGTCAAACAGTCCCAGTTTCTGACTTCACTGAAATTCACAAATTTCTGACTTCATGACGGAGTCTCCACCACTTTCACTATTTTCCTTTACTTGGTGAACTTTCCAAACCTTTCCCAAGATTTAAATCTATTCCTTAGTAATATTTTGAAATCCTTTTATTTAAAGATTTTTTTATTACTAATCATCATTCAATTTAATAACAATCATCATGCATCTCAAGAATGTATGAAAGAAAATATGTATCAAGCAAAAATTGTCATGAAAAGGATAACAAAAATTTATTGCAAAAATGTTTTAAAATAGCAAAAATAAATATCAAGGATATAAGAAACAAATGTAAGGTTATAGGTTGTAGATGCCTCGGATGCGGAATATCTTGGACCCTCCCTTTTCAAACCATCTGAAATTTCTCTTGAAAGAGCAATTTACTTGGGTAACCTCTTAGCTTCCGTAGTTATATCAGACTGACTTGTTCCCATTTTCTCTGATTGTCAGATACTTTCTCCCCCTTTACACGGAGCATTGATTCGAACTTTGATTAGTACTTGAGCCGCCCTTTGCGGGTTTTCAACTCAAGTGTCCTCCATTCGGTATTAAGTCGCCCTTTGCGGATTTTCGGCTTAAACCTCTCCTTTTTACATTCTTTTTTCATTTCCATTTTTTGTATTCTATCATGCATCTGAGAATTCTAAATACTTCCAAGGTAAAAATATCAATTCAAAAGATGAGATGAATTCTGAGAATAAACTTTCAAATTAAATATCCATGCTTGATCAAAATAGGCTTTGAAAGCACGTAATGTAGGCCAAGGTTCGGGTTCAGAAGGAAAGGATAAAATAGGCCCAAAATGTGTTTAAGGGTGATTGGATCAACGATCATTTCCTGAGAAGAACTCATTCTTGAAACATTTGTCCCTTTTTGGACTTTCTTTTCTTCTTTTTTGCTTTGTTGGCTTTCATTTGCCACATTTTTCGATGGCTTTATTTTTGCCATGATTTTTTAATTATTTTTCCTCGCATTTGCCCTCCTGTATAGAGGGTGATCCTTGATCAAGGTTTAAAGAAAGAAATAATTCCTAAGGCTCAAAGGGGTGACTAAGGATAATTTCTTCTTAGTGGAAGGAATATGAAAGATGGCCATTCATCATATCAAGCATGAATATTTTTCTTTGAAAAGAAATTCACATGGGAGATAGATAGATAGAATTTCCATTTTTACACTTGGAATCACTCGAATTTCCATGTGCACAGCATCACACATTTTTCATTTTTTTTTTCAAGCATAGTACTTCTTCAGTTCATCAGCATTCACGGGATTTCTGAAATCCTCCTCGTCCATTCTAGTTAAAATCAATGCTCCTCCAAAAAAAGCTCTTTTTACCACATAGGGTCCTTCCCAATTCGAAGCCCATTTTCCTCTCGGGTCCTTTACTATAGGGAGAATTTTCCTCAGTACCAACTCCCCCTCTCGGAACTGTCTAGGACGAACTTTCTTGTTATGGGCTCGAATCATCCTTTTCTGATACAACTGCCCGTGACAAATTGCTTTCAATCTTTTCTCCTCGATGAGATTCAACTGTTCATAACGAGCTCTAACCCATTCTGCTTCCTCTAGGCCAACTTCCATCAAAACCCGAAGTGAAGGGATCTCAACTTCAATAGGTAGCACTGCTTCCATCCCATATACCAAAGAAAACAGTGTTGCCCTTGTAGATGTACGGACCGAAGTACGATATGCATGAAGAGCAAAAGGCAAGATCTCATGCCAATCCTTGTACACATTGGTCATCTTCTCAACAATCTTCTTGATGTTCTTATTGGATGCTTCTACTGCGCCATTCATCTTCGTACGGTAAGGTGCCGAATTATGATGTGTGATCTTGAATTGAGTACACACTTCTCTCATCATCTTATTGTTCAAATTGAGAGCATTATCCAAAATAATTCTTGCTGGCAACCCCTAACGGCATATGATTTCTTTCTTAACGAATCTACATACCACCGACTTTGTTACATTCGCATAGGATGCAGCTTCTACCCACTTTGTGAAATAATCTATGGCCACCAAGATGAAACGATGTTTATTTGAAGCTTTAGGGGTAATAGGCCCTATCATATCCATTCCCCATATTGAAAAGGGCCACGGTGCAGTCATGACATATAATGGTGATGGCGACACATGAATTTTATCTGCATATATCTGGCATTTATGGCACTTCCGGGAATAACTGATGCAATCTCCATCCATCATCAACCAATAGTACCCTGCCCTCATAATCTGTTTAGCAAGCATGTGACCATTAGCATGAGTGCCACATATCCCTTCATGGACCTCTTCTATAATTCTCCAAGCATCAGCAGATTCGACACATCTCAATAAAACTTGGTATTTTCCTTTCTTGTAGAGAATCTCACTGTCTAGAACAAAACCCATTGCTAGCCTTCTCAGAGTCCTCTTGTCATTCTCTGTTGCTTGTTCTGGATACTGTTGACTCTTGATGTACTGCAAGATGTCGTTATACCAAGGGAGGCCATCTGCTTCTTCTTCAATACTCAGACAGTGGGCAGGAGACTTATATATACTCATCTTTATTGGTACAACTTCAGCCCCTTCATTCACTTTAAACATTGACGACAAAGTAGCCAGAGCATCTGCCATTCGATTTTCTTCTCGAGAAAAGTAATTGAAATTCACTTCTTCAAACTCCTCCAATAAACTCAGTATGAGTTCTCGGTATCGGATTAGCTTTGTATCTCAGGTTTTCGATTCTCCTCGTAGCTCGTATATCACTAAGGCTGAGTCTCCAAAAACTTCCAATACTTTGATTTTTCTGTCCACTGCAGCACGAAGGCCCATAGTACACACTTCATACTCGACAGTATTGTTTTTACAATCAAAATCCAATCTAGTAGTGAAAGGATAATAATCTTCTTCCGGGGATATAAGCACTACACCGATTCTATGCCCCATGGCATTAAATGTACCATCAAAATACATTTTCCATACTTTCTTCTTCAGGGGAATCTCATCTGCTTGTTAAACATACATCAAATCTTCATCCGAAAAGTCAAAGTTCAAGGGCTCATAATCTTCCACTGTCCGACTTGCTAAGAATTCAGCCACTGCACTGCCCTTGATAGTTTTTTGACTCACATATACAATGTCATACTGTGACAATAAAACCTACCATCTTGCCGTCCTCCCTAACAAAGAAGGTGCTTCCAACATGTACTTGACTGGATCCAGCTTGGCAATCAACCACGTTGTGTGGTACAACATGTACTGTCTGAGTCTTTGAGCGGTCTAAGCTAAAGCACAACACAACTTTTCTACCGACGAATATTTCAACTCATAATCTGTGAACTTCTTGCTGAGGTAGTAAACTGCCTGTTCTTTCTTTCCAGTCTTATCAAGCTGCCCCAAAACACAACCCATGGATCTCTCAAATACTGATAAATACAGTATCATTGGTTTATCTAGAACAGGTGGCATTAATACTGGTGGGTTGGATAGATAATGCTTAACCTTTTCAAATGCAATCTGACAACCTTCATCCAATTCTCCTGGATCACGTTTTCGAAGTAACTTAAATATTGGATCACATTTGTCGGTTAACTGAGAAATAAACCGAGCAATGTAATTTAATCTCCCCAGAAACCTCTTACTTCTTTTTGAGTGCGAAGTGATGGCAAATTCTGAATGGCCTTCACTTTATCCGGGTCAATCTCAATTCCTCTTTTGCTGACGACAAAACCCAACAATTTCCTCAAGGTGACTCCAAAAATGCATTTTGCCGGATTTAGCTTACTTCCTTAACCGTTCAAAGAGCTTCTTAAGATTCGCAATATGCTCCTCTTCTCCTTGTGACTTTGCGATCATATCATCAACATAGACCTTAATTCCCTTGTGCATCATATCATGAAACAAGGTCACCATGGCTCTTTGATATGTTGCCCCAGCATTCTTCAACCCAAATGGCATTACCTTGTAGCAGAAGGTTCCCCACATTGTAACAAATGTGGTTTTCTCCATATCTTCCGGTGCCATCTTGATCTGATTATATCTTGAGAATCCGTCCATGAAAGAAAATAAAGAACTTTTCACCGTATTATCCACCAGAGTATCAATATGGGGCAAAGAGAAATTATCATTAGGGCTGGCCTTGTTCAAATCTCGGTAATCAACGCACATCCGCACTTTGCCATCCTTCTTTGGTACTGGAACAATATTGCCACCCATTCTGGATATTTTGTCACCTCTAAGAACCTAGCATCAAATTGCTTCTTCACCTCCTCTTTTATCTTTAACAGCATATCTGGCCTCATTCTTCTCAACTTTTGCTGAATTGGCTTGCATTCTGGCCTTAAAGGGAGCTTATGAACCACAATATATGGATCCAACGCTGGCATGTCTTGGTAAGACCATGCAAATACATCCATATATTCTTGGAGCAAAGCTATCAATTCACCCTTTATTAATGATGACAATGAAGTTTCGATTTTGACTTCTTTTATCTCTTCACCATCTCCCAGATTTATCATTTCCAATAATTCCTTATAAGAAAGTACTTGTTTCTCCTCTTGTTCTATTTTTCTTAATAAATCCGGAGGTAGACCATAATCCTCAGTATCTTTGTTAGCCTCAAAATCACCCGTGCAAATGGGTCTTTCAAAATCAATTTCAGAATTACTGACAAGAAGGTCCTCATATTCCGCATCCGTACACCTGTAAATGGGTGGAGAAGAAACAATATAGGAAAATATATAATGAAAATAAAATAAATAACAAAAATGAAAGAATGTGGACACATCAATATAGATAAAATGCATTGTGCTTGTTATTTATTGAATGAAAATGTTTAAACAAAAAGCCCATTACAGAAAAAAACTCGTAATATCTCTGGGTAAAGATAATTAAGATTGTTTTTTTAAAGTATTATGTTGGAATAGACTTAGAAACTATGGGCAACTCAGTCGCACTCCAATTGGTTAGTCTATATCCTGGTGGACAAGGTCGCACCATCCAGTTCGCACTGTCACTTTCCATCACTTCTTTCCTGATCATGCAAATCACCATATCCTAAATCTGCCCCTCATTATTCACATGGAATTTTTTAAAAGCTTGCTCGATCATTACAAATACATCCTCTGAATTCTTTTCCCCGAATAGAAGTAGAGCGGAAGTTGTGAAGGATTGGTGGGAAAGTCATGGGTTCCCATTCAATATCCATACCCGTGAGATGGGCCATTCTTCTTTGTCTGTTCCTTTCAACCTGTTTCCTCTTCTCATGGGCCTTCGGAAGATACCCTAAGCCAAACCGGTCTTTCTTTCCCACTGTTTCCATTGCTAGAGCCATCCCTTGAAGATATTTCCCCAAACCTTTTCCAGCCCTGCAGTATTTTTCCACTGTGGTTCTTACTCCCAACCTTGTGTTCTTGGACAACCTTGGATTTGGAGTTTTTCATCCTTCAGCGACGAAAATCGCATTTACGAATTCCAGAGACCGAAAAGAACATCCTACGGCATCTTCATTGGGTTCAACATAAGGAGATTCGATAAATGCGGAGGCTATTATGTCTTCTTCTCCTGATACAGTGATCAAACGGCCCTCCATCACAAATTTCAGCTTTTGGTGGAAAGACGAAGGTACAGCCCCTGCTGAATATATCCATGGCTTTCCCAGCAAACAATTATAAGACGGATTAATATCTATGACCTGGAAATTCACTGTATAAGTGCATGGGCCAATCTCCAGAGGAACCTCAATAGTTTCCATTACCTCTCTCCTAGTACCATCGAAAGCCCTGACTACTATGCAACTCGGTAACATATAAGATATATCCACTAGCAACTTAGACAAGGTTGCTAATGGTATTACATTTAATGAATAACCATTGTCCAGAAGCATCCTTGGTAGTATATGCCCCTTGCAGGTAGTTGTTACGTGAAGAACCTTTGTGGACCCAATACCATTAGGTGGTATTTCATCATAACTGAAAAAATATATGGTCGTCCGCTATGATGTTTCCCACCAGCCTGTCCAACTTTTCTACTGATATGTTGTTAGCCATGTATGCCTGATTCAACACTCTTAACAGGGCATTTCTATGTGGCTCTGAGTTTAATAGCAAGGATAGGATGGAAATTCTTGCTGGTTGACGTTGTAGTTGTTCAACCATGCTATACTCACTGTGCTTTATGAATTTTAAGAGCTCGAAGGCTTCTTTCTCACTTATCGGTTCTTTTATTCTGTTAATCGGGGCTTATCTCCTCTTTGCTTTTTTTGACAAATTCATCTCAATATGGATTGGCTCAACTACTTTCTTCCCTTTGTCTGCTCTTCTGTCTTTCCCTATTAACTCATGTTCAGCAGCCTCAAGAGCATAACACCTTCCGCTTCGGGTTAAATGTCCCACACCTGTGATATCTTATTGACTCGAAGACCCAGGCATAACCATGCTGCAGTCGTATTTCCATAGTGCAGCTTTGTTTTCCTTGTATGAAAAGAAAACGGGCAAATCAATGATTAACTTAGATGCACTGTCCTCAACGACTGGTATAACTTTCTCCTCTGGTTCATCATAATAGATTATCAAGGGTCTTCCTATCCCGTAGCCAGCTGCATTCTCAATAGCTTCTATTTCCTCCTCTGTCTCTTCATAAAACTGGGCCTCCCCATTTCCATCATCTTTTGGTCTTTAATTAGAAAGTCTACGTAGTCCTGTATGACATGACCTCCACACTTATGGAACGGGCACCAATTCTGCACCCTCTTTGCAACCATCTTTAGACTGTCTGCATCTCCCACCATTCCTGCCTTGACCATCTCAACCCATACTGTTAACATCAGAGTCTTGACTTTCCTGACATCTCTTTTTAACCTTCTGACTTCCCCTATCAATACTGCATTTACCCAATTCTCAGCTGATCGGGCAATGGGTTTCCCACTACATTCGGCCCATTCTTTGCCCCAAACTTCACAACTCCGGCATTGATCAGGCTTTGGACTTTCTTTTTAAAGGCCAGGCAATCTTCAGTCGAATGTCCTTGAATTCCTACGTGGTATGCGCATTTAGTGTTTGCATTGTACCACCTTGGATATGGAGGTGTCAGAGGTTTGAGATACATGGGTGCAACAAGTTGACCCTGCAATAGTTTAGGATATAGCTCACCATAGGTGGTAGGAGTAAGATCAAATTGGGGTTTTTGATCGTTCCTTGGTGAACGTTGGTAATTGCGTGCGGGACCTTAAGTGTTTGGGATAGTATTTCGAGGAAAGGTTATTTGTGGGGATATACCAGTTGGGAACGGCTATTGTGGTATATTGGTATAGGGGAATGGATTTTGGGCAAGGTGGTTCACATTAGGGTAGTAAGGATTATACCCTGGTAAGGTGTGTAAGGTGTCGGAGGTGCATAAGATGTGGTAGGAGTATAAGGTTTGTGAGGTGTGTATGGTGTAGGAGGTGTATAGGGGGGGTATTGATTGAAACTTATTGCATGTGTCTCCTCCTCCTTCTTTGCAGGAAAAACTCTCTTCGGGGTAGCAGACTCACCCCCTTCCATTTTCCGTTCTTAATAGCGGACTCTATCATCTCTCCAGATATCACCATATCTGCAAAGTCCTTGGTGGCACTCCCCACCAATTTATCATAATAGGGTGCTTTCAAGGTGTTGATGAAAAGCACTGTGGTTTCTTTGCTAGTTAAAGGGGGTTGCACTTGTGTGGCCAAATCCCTCCATCTTTGCGAGTATTCTTTGAAGCTATCATTGGACCTCTTTTCCATATTCTGTAGCGACAGCCTATCATGTATCATGTCAGACACATGCTTATAATATTCCATGAAAGCCCTGGCTAAATCAGTCCATGAACGAATCTTGGTACGACTCAGTTGATTATACCATTGGGTTGCTGACCCTGTCAAGCTATCTTGGAAACAATGGATAAGCAGTTTCTCATTATCATCAGGCCCCGTCATCCTTCTGCAGTTCATGGTCAGATGTGCTGATGGGTTGGTAGTCCCATTATACTTTTCAAAGTCTGGTACTTTGAACTTTGGAGGAATTACTAGATCGTGTACTAAGCTCATCTCTTTGACATCCAGACTGCCAAATAACTCTGCCTCTTCAACTGCCCTTAACCTTTCTTCCAGCGACTGATATTTTTTCTGGATTCAGCAGTTTCAACCCTCTTCAATTCAGTCATCTTTGCCCTTTCCTCTTCAGCCATTTCTTCAAAGTCTGAACTTCCATATCAATTGGATGAACCCCAGTATTACCCCTTTTAGAACCAAAATTTTGGGCTTCGACCGCTGGTTGGATGTAAATATAGGATGCTGCCCCAGTCGAAAGTTCATTTCCCATAGGCTGGGATGTCTGACTATTCTTCTGTGCCACCTCTGGTCTGTCTTCCTGGTTCACTGCCCCTAATCCTGTAACTGAATTTTCTCCTGGCCACTTCTGCCTCATCATGGTACTCATCATCTCCATGAGTTTGGTCATTTGTTCCCGTGTCTCCTCTTGAGACTTAGCTAACTGTTCTTGCAGTTCTTTTTTAATTCTTTCCATCTTTTCAATTATAGCAAGTTGATTGTTCTCCATAGCTCTTGCCTGAGATCGAGTATTGTAAGGGTGTCGAAAGTCTGATTCTTTCTGAGTGCGACCAATTATACCTTTAGTTTTAAAAACCATGGATTAGAAATTATTGACACATTTCTTAATTTATTTTATAAAAATGAATGAATGAATGCTTAAATGTTAATGAATGAACAAATAAGTAAATGACTAAGTGTATGAACTTAAATGACTAATTATAAAGAATAAATGAATGAATGATAATGAATATAAATGAATGAACTAATATAATATATAAAAGAAAGAACAAATGAATGATGAATGCTTTTAAAAGTATTGGCCCCGGGATTATTCCAACCAAACAGTCTTTCATTGATTTCCTGGAACTAAATACATCAAAAAAAAAAGATCAATGCTTAAGACAATATGATAATCTGTCTCTCCTAAAAATGCTATTACAAAATACTGGTCCTATAGTAACTCCCTCGGATCTTGAACCTTTTTAATTGTCCTCTTTTGACTGCCTTGCTCTTCCATCTGACCCCTACTTGTTCATGAATCTTTAACATGTCAGCAGAAGCATCACCATGTAAGCTTTCCCTAGCTTGTTTCTCTAGTTGATTGGCTCGGGCTTCCTCATGCTTTGCTCTTTCTACCCAATAGTTATTCTCTTTCTTGAGGTTTTTGACTTCTTGTTCCTATTCCTCGAAAGTCTTGAGAGTCCCCTCGAATTTGAGCTTGAAACGATACCTCTTGTTCTCCAAGTGTAATTCCTAAAGATCGCTTTTAGCAGTGTCCCTCTCTCTCTTGATCTTTTCCTTTTCTCTTTCTCGGGCTGATTCCCTATTTTTCATATCCTCAAGCTCTTCTTGTAATCGGGCAATTTCCTTACTCATTTGGGCCTTTTCTTTTTCGAATTCTTCCCTTGCGATTTCTAACTCCGATGGCGCTTCCTTGGGCGATGAACTCAACTACTGAACTTCTTCCCCATCTGATGTCAACAACCTATCTTACCCTCGATTCCCTCCATGTCAGGTAATCAGATGTGATGATGTCGGCATACCTAGCTACCTGCACTCGATGAGTTTCCTTCCATGCTACTACAATCTCACATACCTTTCCCGAATATCCATCTTCTCCATAAGCAAACTCCAAATTACTAAGGTCATGGGTCATAAGAGTAAACTGACGGGATTCTGATTGTCTCAGTACTAGCAGTGGTGCATAGCTCACTCTTCCCCATACTTCCAATGATGGAACAGAAGCTTTATCTTCGCACTTGTACAATGTCGGCATAGGAGCTATCCATGGAGCTCTCCAAATTATTATCTCAGCCTCGATATTCCGGAATATGTTGATCCATTGTTCCTCAATCCTATTTTCAAGCCAATCCCACTTAAGAAATTCACCAATTGGTGAAAAAGATTTCCAGTATGAGCGAAGAGGGAAATTTTTCTATTTACAAAAATGGCTATGAACCCATATGTAAAGGAGCTTTATACAACCTAGAAAACGTCTTTTTCCTTCCCGTCTACAAAAATTCAGGGATCGGATTGTTTCTGCTATAATTGCCAGGGCTAGCTTTATCCTTTGCTCAAGCCTCTCAAAAACATCAAATATCGCCACATCCACATACCCTAATGTCTTTGGAAAGATAACTAAACCATAATAGCCAAAGCAAAAATATTCCTAACTGTCTCCTTACTTGAATGGCTATGGATTAAGGTCTGCAAAATGTCCCATGATATACAGTAGCTTACCCCTTTTCGGACAACATGGCTTTCGACCCAATTTCTTTCCACTCCCAGAATTTTAAACACCTTTTTCTTGAAACCCGACGTCTTTGTATCCTTCAAATAAATACGGTCGGGAATAACGTTCTCAATATGCAGCAAGGTCGAATATTCCTCTATGGTTGGAGTCATATCCTCTCGGTTGAAGGTAAAATACCGATAAGCGAGATTCCATATTTGCACCACAGCCCGGATCACCTCATCGCTGACCTTAACCTGAACTAACAGTGCTATGTCCCCATAAGCCTGAGTGAAGGCTTCTTTTTTTGATATGTTCCACTGATTCCATATATCCATCAATTCTCGGAGATTATTTTGCTTGATAGTAAGATCAACCTTGGCTGGCAATGCTGACACATATCCCATCTTCAAACAATCCACATTATCCTGCTGACCTTTCTCGGACTGTTTCCTAACCTCTAAATGTTTCTCGACCACTGAGACACTCTGACCCTCCATGAAAGCCCTTTTGGTTGAATAATATCTCGAGACCAATAACCTTCTATGTGCAAAAAATGATGACAAGAATGCAAAAGAAAAAAAACAACAACAAAAATAAAATGAATTAGTAACGGGAATAAATATGAATAATACAAAAAAAAAACATATAATTCAAAACAATAATTATCCCTGAGGATGCCAACAAAAATTTCGGCATTATAACACCCCTAAGATGAAATATCAACACTTATTACGGGCATTGTGATGTACGTTCATCATTGTTCGATTTACAAAAATAAACTTATTCGGAAAGTAGAATAGAAGGTAAAAGGATTGGAAATATTCCTCCATGTGTTCTTAACTTCGGGATATCTAATTGGAAATTCGGCATGGCTTCGTCTAGGTTTACTATATGAAGGTGAATTAGTTCTAAAAGCCTTGAATTGTTCCTCACTATCGCCTGTGAATGCTAGTAAGGAACCCTGATAAAAGCGGGTTCAATTCGTTAGAGTCTGTTTCCCTAGCCCATGAGGATTGTTAATCACGAAGGCTTAGGTAATTTAGTAATCCGGAAGTGTTTCACTAGCCCATGCGGATTGTTAATCACAAAGGCTTAGTTACTTTGCTCCCACCTAAAAGGACGGAACCCGGGTATAGGATTCATGATATGCAAATGCACGTGTAGTGTGTGAGGAGAAATAATAAACCTTTCAACACCTATTCTATATCCCTTATTCTAAATGCCCCAACAAGATTAAACAACATAAATCATCAATTAATCAATAAATGAATATATGCACCAAAATAACCAGAGAACAATTATAATATGTATGCACATGAATATAAACATATTTAAAACATTTTATTATTTTTGAAATTATCCTTATTTTTTAAAATGTGGGAATTAAAATTAAATACCAATTAAACCAACAAAACCAAGACTTTGATAACACACGACTAATTTTAGGTCTGACTCTAATAGTCCCCAGTGGAGTCGCCAAGCTGTCGCAAACTAAAACAAATAACAAGTTTCATCGCAAGACTTTATTATTCGTTAAGCATGACATTAAAAAAACCGAGGAAAAGTCGACTTAATTTCTCTTGAAAAATGAAGGTTTTGAAAATGACCTTGAAAAAGACATGAAGTCGTCACCAATCTTTTTTAGCTAGATGTGATCAGCCACCTATTAAAACCGGTTTTATAAAATATTTTAAAATTAATTAAAACATTTTAAAAACCAATTTCAAGTCTGCGTTTTAAACCAGAGCAATCAAAGAAATGGGTTCGGGACTCGGTTACGTGTGGGGAAGGATTAGCACCCCCATAACGCCCGTATAAAACGGTACCATATTAATCATGTGTTATCTCAAGTCTCGGTAAAAAAGTCGGTTTTAAATTTAGTATTTCAAGTTAATTCCCAATTTAAAGAAAAATAATTCCATTTTTAATTGAAAATGATCCGAAATTTATAAATTCAAAATTTTCCTACATTCCCCAACAAACGTGGCAAAATATAGAAATTTTTATTAATTTGAAAAACTTTTCGAATCATTCTCGTTTCAAACAAGATATTCTGTTATTAATGATAATTGATGATATCCTCCTCAACAAACCCGGCAGAGAACTCATTAATTATTTTAACTCGGGAATATCTTTATTTCATCGAAAATCATTACCTCTTTGAAAATATTTTAAAAAATATGAATATGTATGATATAAATAAAATGACATAGCAAAGTCTAAATAATATAATGCAACCTAAATGATATGATATAATTTAAATGTCTTAGCATATTCTAAATGAAATGAAATATCCTAAGTTATATGATATATTCTAAATGAAATGAAATGACCTAGGTAACATAATATATTCTATATGAAATGTAATATCCTAAGTCATATGATATATTCTAAATGAAATAAAATATCCTAAATGACATAATATATCCTAAATGAAATGAAATAACCTAGGTAACATAATATATTCTACATGAAATGAAATGACTTAGGTAACATAATATATTCTATATGAAATGAAATAATTTAACTGACATGGCAAATATAAATGATATGGCATATAATTTAAATGACATGAAATATAAAATAATGCTATCATATAATATGCATGAAAATAAAAATGAAAATAATAATGCATGAACATAGCATATGCTAAATAATATGACAAAAATAACTAAATAAAAAGCATAGGATATCATGAAATATTCAAAACCATATAACAAATAATATCAAAAATATAAATCAAAGATAATAACACTATCATGAAAACTAAACATAGCAAAAATTATATATTATATAATATGCATGAATATGAAAAATGCAATGCATGAAAGTGTTTTTTTTCTTTAATTATGGAAATCCGTATATCTAAAAAGATATCCGGCTACCTTAGGAAAATATATCAAATTAAATATTCTAAAACCAAAATGCTTTGTTATTGTTTGAAAACATTTTTTTGAAAAGCTTAGATTAAAAATAAAAACTTGGGTAAACCCTTTTTTAAATGGCTCTAATTTCCTAAGTTTAAAATCCCGGACTTGACCACCCTTAACCCGAGACTTAAAAAATCATTTTTAGAGTTTAAAAAGGCTTAGAAAATACCCTAAGTCAGTAGCTAAAATTCCTAATCAACCCCCTCTAAGTAACTTAATCAAAACAGAAAAATGATTTTCCTTCAAATTCAATTCTGACTCCACTGTCCAGTTTTAAACCACGATTTTTTACCCTATTTTTAAAAAATCCAAAATATATAAAAAAAATACTAGAGACACGAGGCATGTAAAACTACACGAGAAAAAATCGGCTTAATTTTTTGATTAAAGATGACTACCCAGAAAAATCGAGAAAGTACGAGTACTGGGTGAAAAAATTGTTTTGCCAAAACACATTTTTGCTTTGATAAAATCATTTAAAAATCAAAGTATAAATATTTAAGACTCTCTAAATGACTCACAAATAGTAGCTAGCACTTTTGAAAAGTTAGACAAAAATTGGCTAAGTAAAAAAAAATCACAAAGGTAGAATAATCAATTTGACAACTCTTTAATTTTTCACAAGTATGCTCATGAGAGCATGACTTTGAGCCATTGATTGGCCTAAGTCATAGGTCAAGTGGCATGGACATGAAATGCATGAAAAAATATAGCAAATATGATGCATGAAATGCATGAGTTTAAACCTGAATGTCATGAAAAGTGCGTGGCATCAATAAAATGACCTAGACCTAAATGAACTTGCTTGGTATTTAATGCAACCTAGGTCTAAAATGCATGGATATGCTTGGCAAAACAAACCAATCCTAACATCTAAAATATGCATGGCAATAACACAAACACAAGGCATGCTTAAACCAAATACTCAATCAAATGTCATGAGAATGCAAACCTTTCAACTAACATAACAAAAATGCACACACAAAGAAAAATAAATGAGATGGCCGAATGGCCTCAAGCTCCAAGTAAGCATGGCATTTTCCCAAACACAAGGCATGCTTAAACCAAATACTCAATCAAATGTCATGAAAATGCAATCCTATCAACTAACATAACAAAAATGCACACACAAAGCAAAATAAATGAGGTGGCCGAATGGCCTCATGTTCAAAGTGAGCATGGCATTTTCACAAACACTTGATATACTAACATACTTAACTAAAACATAACACTCAAATCATGCAAATATAAAGTAGAGGTATGAAAACTAACAAGCATTCTCACTAAAACATGGATTTCAAAGTATAAAACATAAACAAACTTAAATATTTTGAAAACAGAAAATAAAAAATGCAAGAATATGATAATAGACTCATAAATGGAAATAAACAAGCAACCAAATTAAAACAAGCTTCAAGTATATGTAGTAGAAGAAGATTTAAAGCATCAAAACTTATTTAATATAAAAAATAACATGAAATAATAAAACAAACAGCAACTAACACAAAAAATTTAGGCCATTCGGCCATGTCAAAGAATTAAAAAAATATATTTCAAGAACTTTTTCTAAGAAAAGATGAAGAAAGAACTTAAAAAGAACTTTAAAAACACTTATTTAAAAAGAAAAATCAAATGAAACTCACCAAAATAATAATCAAAATAGCAAATCAAGAATGAAAAATCAAAGAAAGTGCAAGAGTATGGTGCTAAAAGCAACCTCTAGAAGCTATCTTTCATGCTTTTTCTCTTCTAACTTTCTTTTTTTTTTCTAAACTTTTCTTTTTGCTTCTCAACAATGGAGAAAAAATCAGCCAAAAGCAAGAGAGAATAGGAATATGAGAGTGCTGAAAATGAAAATGATCCTCCCCCCATGTAGTAGCCGAACCCCCCTCTCATAGGCTAGGATGTTGTCATTTTTCCTCTAACCAATTTTCATCCAAGGGCTATTGATCCAAGATGTTTAAAACATGAAATTATCACCCTTAGATTAGGCCATCAGCTATCCATAGTTACATCTGTTCAAGAATCTTAAGCCATTATGTTGGCTCTCCCTCTTCATGCA
Source organism: Fremontodendron californicum (assembly GCA_030761205.1). Taxonomy (NCBI): domain Eukaryota; kingdom Viridiplantae; phylum Streptophyta; class Magnoliopsida; order Malvales; family Malvaceae; genus Fremontodendron; species Fremontodendron californicum. Next base: position 15,941,770 of record JAULJL010000013.1, on the reverse strand, counting down.
TTGGTCCATGTGGCTTATTTGCAAAGTCTTGATCAAAAATCACTAACTAACTCTTCATTTTTGGCCTCTTGATTAAAAAATCAGAAACATCCTTCCCTTCGTTGGGCCTTGGCCAGCCAGCCCTCCTTCTTCCAGCCCAAGATTGATTATTTTGAAAGGCAAGAAAAGCCCTTTTCGGTTGCTTGGGTAAAATGACCTTTTTGCCCCCCCGAATGCAATTAAACGGTAAACGAACTCCAAATTCAAATTTTATTTTTTCAATACTTTCAGAATAATAAAAATTTGAATTCTGGAAGTTTTCAAAAAATTTCGAGTCCGTTTGCTATTTATTTGGATTTTTTCTTCCAAAATTGCCCTTTTATGCCCCCAAATTTTACCATTTTTTTAAACGAGCTCCAAATCAAGATTTTTCTTCACCAATCTCTTCCAAATAATTTAAAAGTGTGGTATGGAAGTTTTCATAATTTTTGGAACTCATTTGGTATTTTTTTGGGATTTATCTTCTTGAATTATTGCATAGGGGGCTCGGGATTTGGCCATTTTGCAAACGAACTCCGAATCAAGATTTTATTTTGTCAATATCTTCCAAATAATTTTAAAATGAGATCTGCAAATTTTCAGAATTTTTGGAGTTCATTTGCTATTTTTCCGAGATTTATCTTCTTGAATTACTGCATAGGAGACCTGGGATTTGGCCATTTTGCAAACGAGCTCCGAATCAAGATTTTCTTTCACCAATATCTTCCAAATAATTTAAAAATGATATTTGCAAATTTTCAGAATTTTTGGAGTTCATTTGCTATTTTTTCGGGATTTATCTTATTGAATTACTACATTTCAGACCCGGGATTTGGCCATTTTGCAAACGAACTTTGAATCAAGATTTTCTTTCGGAAATCTCTTCCAAATGATTTAAGAATGATATTTTCAATTTTTCAGAATTTTTGGAGTTCATTTGCTATTTTTCCCAAATTTTCCAATTTTGCCCTTTTGCCTCCGAAACTCGATTTTGCTCAAAACAAGTCCGATTTTCAGATTTTCTTCAAACTGAGCCTTGGGCTATCCTTTTTTAATCACTCCTCATCCATTAGGGGCTTTTTGCTTACACCATTTCTGTAATTCTTCCAAATTTCATCAAAATCCACCAAAAACCCTAATTCTCGGTTTTCTCCCGTATTGACTTTCTTTCAGTTTTTCTTTCAAGTGGCTTCTCCATTACCCGTAGTCAGTGCTTATCTTTCATTTGGAACCTTCAATTTTGACCAATTCGATCGTTTAAGTACTTTTTCCCAAATTTCCCGGATTAGGGTTTTCTATCTACTGAATCTCCATAACCCAACTTCCGAACTCTATATCTTTCGATGAAGACCTTGGATTATCAAAATTATTTCTCCATTTTTCAATTTAACTTCAAATCTTGATTTTGAAAGTGGGTTGACTTTTTTAGTAGTTGACTTTTTGGGGTTGACTTTTTTCAAGTTTGACTTTTTATGCTCGTCCTCTTAAACTGTCTCGGAGTAGCACTTGCAGGATGAAAAAAGTCTTTTTTCATTCTGAAACATCAATTTAGAAAGAAAACATACCTGTTTTAATGGTCCGGACAAAATTAGGTGCCTACAGCTTTTATCGGGGTGCTTTACTAGCCTTCACAGGCGACAGTGAGGAAAAATTCGGGGCCTATAGAACCGATTCACCTTCATATAGTGAACTTAGGCGAAGCCATGCCGGATTTCCGGTAGATACTGAAGATATGAACACATGGAGGGACATTTCTAACCTTTTGTTACCTATTTTACATTCTGAATAAACATTATAGATTGGGCAATGATATACGTAAATCGCCCGTAATAAGTATAAATACCCCACCCTGAAGGCATCATGATGCCTAAATAAGCAGATATTGTTGGGGCAAGTGTTCACTAATGATAACTCGTATAATTATATAGTTTTTAGTTATGTTTTATTATTGTTTTGTGTCAAATACGAGTTATTATTGTTTAGTCTAATTGTGTTTATGATCTTTTATATTTTTATGTAATTTGGTGTTTTTCACAAGTTTCTTTGAGTGATTTCAGATTACTAGAATTAAGGGCAAATCCAGTTCAGTTCCAGTTCCGACACCTTTTGCCATATCAGCTATATCTCGCGTTTCACTGAAGCAATAAGGCTAAAATTTGTAGCCATGCAAAGCTAAGAGGCATATCTATCTTTTTCATGTTTTACACTTCTTGAAACGGAGTCGTTTTCCCTAGCGAAATCGACCATCAAGTTGGCTGATGTGCAATGACGTATGTGCTGACCTGTTTTCGTATTTTGCCCATATCTTCTTATCCACATTAGCAAATACGCTGATTTCAACGGCTATAGATCCGTAACTGATAGGGGTATATTTTTCTAGAAGACCATTTTATCAGATCGAGCCTCAAACATTGACAAAATCGACCATCAAGCTGGCTGATCAGAATTGTCATACAATATGACGAAAATTGTTAGAAAAATGCACCCACCTATTATACCTACCTTTGAAATTTGTAAAGCTTGTCTCTTGTCATTTAGCCCTCCAAAATGTGTATAAATAGAGGGCCTTGGATGAGTATTGGAAAATATTATACATTGGTAGGATATTAGCCATTGTAATAAAATTCTCTAAGTTTTCTTTTTCTTTCCTTTCTCTAGTTTTCTTTTTCTTCTTACATTTCTTTTCATTTTTAGTATGTGTTGCTAATCATATTGTTGAGGTGATGAGGTGAAGCTCTTGGTAAATGCTAAGGTTAGTCTCTTAAACATGAGCTAAAATGAATCATCATTTATAAACACTAGTATAGATAATATTTTCTTTTGGTTTAAAATCATACTTGCAAAGTAGAGATCTTGATTCATTATTGACAATGAAAATGGCACAGTAAATGCTTGGTTTCATAACCTTGATTTGTTGTAGACATATACCTTGGCATAAGGAATGCTTGGACTCTTTTTATGAGTTTTGAGGACACCAAATGAACATAATATCATATGCTATGGACGTTGGACTGAATTGCTAAACCTTCCGATTGGAACCTCCCTTATGTGTGGATTTCAATTGTGTAATAAAACAAGATTAATCTTAGCATAACACCAAGAGTGGATTCTCTAACCTCAACATCTTTTCTTATTGTTTTGTTTATATCTTGTTTAATTTCTTTTATGTTGTTTTGTTTATTTTGTTCTCTAATATCTTGTTTATCTTGTTTTGTTGTTGATTCCCTAATATCTTGTTTACTTTCTTTTTCTTATATATTTATAAACTTATACTTACTAATACGCTTCCCTGTGGTTCGACCTCGGACACCCGAGAATTTATTACTTGAACATAACCTGCACTTGGGTTTACAACTCTTAATTGAGTCTCCATCAACTAACTTTTTGAAATTGAAAATACAAACATTCTTTTTCAAATATTTTTGCATTTTGCACAATTCATGCATGTGTGAATAGAGCATATACATTTATGGTTGTATTGTTGATCTCATTTTTTGCAATAAACGGATGGTGAAAATAATCTTATTTGATGATTTCATAAAACCGGTAGTGTTACATGAACATTTGGATATTGTACCATAGTAGGATCCACTACCCGAAATTCTTTTGAAAATAATATATTTGGTTTTTCATAGAGAAAACATATTTCAAAAAATCATAAATTAAATTTGGAGGCAAATCTTGCATAATGAGATTTTTTAATAATCAAGATTTGGTCCCATCAATTCCGTGTAATCACTGATTAATTTCTTTGTATATACCTTTGTGTTAATTCATTTATTCTTTACATGTATCATTTTGGACATCATGTTACAATCATAGCAGGCATGGTCATCCATTATAGAATACATTTATGACATGCATGGTCATTATTTGTATATACCTTTGCATCAATTTATTCATTCTTTACATGTATCATGTTGGCATCAGGTTGGATTCAAGCATTCATAGTCCGTATGATTTTTCCGTATATATCCATGCATTAATTTGCTTATTCTTTACATGCATCATGTTGGCATTAGGTTGCATTCATGCATTTATAGTCAGCATGATTTTTCTGTATATATCTATGCATTAATTTGCTTATTCTTTACATGCATCATGTTGGCATCAGGTTGCATTCATGCATTCATAGTCAGCATGTTTTTTTTGTATATATCCATGCACTAATTTGCTTATTTTTTTATATGCACCATGTCAGCATCAGGTTGCATTCATGACAAACATAGTCAGCATGACTTCTCTGTATATGTTCATGCATTAAATTGATTACTCTTTACATGCATTGATTTGTTTATATAAATCATGTTGACATCGGGTTGCATTTATGGCATACATAGTCATCATGATATGCTCATGCATTAATCTGTCATATTAACATCAGGATGCATTCATGACACACATGGTCAGCATGATTTTCTTTGTATATACTCTGTGTCAATCATTCATTATTTACATGCATCATAACTGACATCGTGTTGTATTCATAGTGTATATGATCATTCATTGGGAAATACATCTGAATTATGCATGGTCAATCATTGTATATATCCGTACATTGACTTGCTTACATTATATTGGCATCATGTTACATTCATAACATCCATGGCTCATTCATCACGAAATACGTTAATAAGATGAAATATAAATTAGCTTAGCTTTAAGAGCTTTCAAAGAGATCTTTTTTCAAATCAAAGGTATATGAGTCACTGAGAATCTGTTCAATATTGCCAGGATTCATGAAAGGAGAAAATTCAGACGAAATGGAAAGAATGAGACTGGCTCTGCAAGAAACACAAGAAAGGCTGAATAGAAATCGAAAAGACTACCGAGAACAAATGGCTAAAATGATGGAATTGATGTCTGCCACTGTCAAAGGCAAGAGGCATGTTGAGGACTCTGCTGAGGAAGAAAGAGTGATGAACGTTCCGAACTTGGCTAGAATGGAGAGAATAGAACAGGTTCAGCAAGAGATGGAGGAAGAAGTGATTAGAGTTCAGAAAGGGATCCAAGAGCAAACGATTAAGTTGATAGAGCTAATACCTTTCATTGTTAAAGAAAAGGGGCATGAGGAGGACTCTGCTGAGAAAGAAAGAGCCATGGAGGCTAAGAATTTGGCTAGAATGGAGATAATAGAATAGGTTCAGCAAGAGATGGAGGAAGAAGTGATTAGAGTTCAGAAAGAGATCCAAGAGAAAACGATTAAGTTAATAGAGCTAATTGTCAAAGAAAAGGAACAGGTTGAGAGTTCTACTGCAAAAGAAAAATCAAAAGTCTTGGGAAACAACTCGAGGAATTACCTTTCTTGCTCGTGTGAGGTAACAGCAATTAAAGGGCAGAATTCTCAAGGCATACAACCACAAGATACAGTGAAGTATCAGCTGTCAAATGAAAGGCTCAAGGCAGTAGAAAGCACGGATGAATTTGGGAGCGTAGATTCGAAAGAACTTTGTTTGGTCCCTGATGTAGTCATTCCACTGGAATTCGAGGTTCCCAGTTTCAAGATATATAACGGGACAACTGATCCAATAACCCACCTCAAAATGTTCTGCCAGAGGATGGTGAGCCATGCGGATAATATAGCCTCAGAGGATCTGCAAGTAGTTGGTATAATCAGCTGAGTAAGGATCAGATTCGTTCTTAGAGAAATTTGCCTAAGGCTTTTTATAATCGATACAAGTATGTGATTGACATGTTGTCAGACCATCTCTTTTTGCAAAAGATGAGAAAGACAGCCACTGAAAGCCTCGAAGAGTATTCTCGCATATGGAGAGATATAGCGGCCCAGGTACAACTGCCCTTAATTGAAAAAGAAGTTGTTGTCCTATTTACAAATACACTACAGGTTCCATGTTATGAAAAACTCATTGGTAATGCCATGAAAGATTCCATAGGCAGGACAATTCCAAAGGAGATAATGAAGGAGACAGACAAGAAAATGAAGCTCAAAGTAGGGGAGACATCTGGTAGCAAGGGAAATTGGGAACCCCAAAGAAAAGTAAAAGATATCCAGTCTATGACCTATGGTAGGCAACAGATGGAAAGCTTTGTCCCATATCCTTCACAACCCATGTACCATCAGTTCTACCCTTCCATGAACAATGTGTATCGTGATCCTTACTTATACCCGATGTCCTTTCAAAGTAATTATTTGACAAATCTCCAACCTCAGGCCAGCCAGGGAAAATCAAAGAATATTCGAAAAAGAGATCAGTTTGAACCACTATCCATTTCTTACTCTGAGATGTTTATCCCAGCTTGTCGAAAACCGACCCCTCGCTCGAGTACCAGTAAAACCTATACAACCTACGTACCCAGGCTAGTATGATGAAAATGCATTTTATGGTTATTATTATGGGATTCGAGGTCATTCCACAGAAAATTGTTTATCTCTAAAAAAAAGATTCAAGGGCTAATCAGTAATGGGCTGTTAGGTTTTGAGAAGAAACAAAAGTCAGATAATGGGAAGAAGCCACTGTTTGTTCAGGGTAAGACAAGTGGGGATGTCAGGATGGGAAAGAAAGGCATACACGGGTATATGAAGCAAGAAAGAAATTAGGTTGACCCAATTTCTGTGTCATACAGTGAGCTACTACCTCAAATCATCAAGAATCACCTTGTGACACCCATGCAATTGGAGCCGCTGAAGCCCCCTTATCCAAGCTGGTATGATGCTAGTAGGTGTTGTGGTTATCATTCTGGAAATCAAGGCCACTCAACAGAGAACTGCCCTGCTTTGAAGTACAAGGTCAGGGATCTCATCAAGGCTAGTTCGATAAGTTTTAAAGATGGGAAGCCCAAGTGTCATGAAAGACCCCTTTCCCGAAAACAACCATGGGATAACTAAGAGAAGATTCTGATCCCAATCCCTGACCTGCTGTCAATACTGATAAAAATTCAGTACCTCACCCCTGTGCCTTTGAAAGCAGCTCCAAACCCATTAGCAAGGAGTTATGACCCTAACAGCAAATGTGAGTATCACATGGGGGCAGTTGGGCATTCGACTGAAGAATGCAGACAACTGAAGGAAATGGTGGAAGGTCTTTTTCGCAATGGCATTTTAACTTCAGAGCTTATCAAACAGTGGAAGTCTTCTTTGCCATAAATCAGTATCTTCGTTGGGTTTTAAAGAGGAGAATTACTATCTTTGGAAGCATGTCAATAGGAGCATTCTGATACATGTAGTTCTATGCACTTTAATGATAGAAGCACTTGTCTCATATTGACATCTACATGAAATAAGTAAACTTTGAATCTAAATATTTTGTGTTCATTTTATTTTAGCAATAAATTAGAAATTTTCAAAAACAAATGAAACTTTGAGAAAATTTGTAGTAAACAATAATAAAGGTTTTTCACAGAAAGTAATGGGCACTCTCGAGAATATTGATGATCATTATTAGAAATGACCCAATACTTTTCCCCTATCTTTTGGGTTTTCCTATACTTAAATCCCTTAAACCAAGACCATTTGAAAGACCTAATGCTTCAAGGGATGGATAAGTTAAATTTCATAAACCATTGTAATTGCAAAATAAGCAAAGATGTAAATCTTAGTCTAGGCTATGAACAAAGGAACAAACTTTTTGAATTTTTTTTGAATTCCTTGAAATTCAAACAAATGAGACATTCTTTCAAGAATTTAGAACATGGTTATTTGATAGGTGTCAAGACTGTGCCAAAGCCATTCACATCTTTTCCAATAACCACAAAACACTAATTGCCCAAACATCACTTCATGATTGACACCTCGGGGCACAATGACCAAACAAGATTAGCTCATGTCCTAGAGGAAACTCGTTTTTGGGTCATATTTTTATGGTCTCTTCAAAGAACTCAAAATTAAAACTTAGCCTTTTCAATGTAAACCTAGACTTGCGATGTTCCTCGTAATGATACAAATTCTCATGGTTTATCAAATTGGGGCATCATATGTAGAAATGATGGATACATGGTGAATAAGGATGGATCTCATGCCTAAATCATTGGGGGCATGCGATGAAAAGAAGAAAAAAGAAGAAAAATTGTGATATCATGCATATGAGAATTCGGATGATTCCAAAGTGCAAAATCAAATTTTGATTATCTATTTCCCTTGGGGATTGCTTTCCAATGAGAATATTCCTGCTTGATATGATGAATGGCCATATTTCATATCCCTCTCACAAAGAGAAAATTATCCATAGTCACCCCTTTTGAGCTTAAAGAATTCTTTTTCTTTAAAACCTGATCAAGGATCAACCTCTACACACGGGGGAAATGCGATGAAAGATCTTCTCAAAGATCACGAAAAAATGAGTCCTAGCTCGAAGATAGATACAAAGCAAATTGGGCTCCAAAATGAATATTGGCTCACTCTGTCGAAGTAAAGAAAAAGGAAAAGATTGGCGAAATGGAAGCCAAGAAGAAAAGAAAAGAAAAAGAAAGTGTGAAAAAGTATGGAAAATGAAAGCCAAAAGCAAAGAAGAAAAAAAAGCAAAGTACAAAGGAATGAAAAGTCCAAAAAGGGATAAATGCTTCAAAAAGGAATCCTCCTCAAGAAATGATCCTTGATCTGATTTCCCTCAAACACAAATTTTGGGTCTATGTACCCTTTCTTTCTGAACCCCAAACCATGGCCTACGTTACGTGCTTTAAAAGTCCATTTTGATCAAGCATGAATATTTAATTTGAAGGGTCTTCCTCATATTTTATCCCATCTCATCGAATTATCATTTTACTAAAGAAGAATTTAGAATTCTCAAATGCATGGTAGAACAACAAAAAAGGAAAGGAAAAATGGAAAGAATGGGACTCAAGGGCGAAAACCCAAAAATTGGCGGTCTAGAGTGAATTGGAAGAAATGGTCATCGAGGAACATCTAGGAAATCCCTGAACCTCCCAAATTGACAGCTCTCATTCGGAGGATTATCTTCAAAAACTGAAACTTTTTTCCTCCAAAATTAAACTTTCATGTTTAAACATCTCGGCCAATCTTGATGCTTGTCAAAATAACTTGATATGGAAACTAAAAGAATATTGAATTTGTTTGGTTCTCAATGAATTCATTGATCTATAAAACATGTTCCATTTGTGAGCTTAGAAGGGACATACATTTTTGTTGTGAAGTTTTCTTGGAAAAACCAAAATCTTGTTGTACCAAGCCTTGTCAATTCAAATTGAAAAACCCAAATTGACACTTAGGGAAATTTCTAATAGTGATCATCATTCTTCAAAAGATTCGCACATCACACACTATAGGGTTAAAATTTTTGGCTCAGAAGTTTTCATTAAATGAGCAAAATTGTTTTTCAAAAAGGGAAAATAAAAATATTTTTGAAATGCCCATTTTTGATGATTGACATGAGATAAGGGTTTTTCTAACCCAAAGTTGTGGAATTATTAGGGATAACCTTGACTTCCAAATATGAGAAGAAGAAATAGAATTCGGCAAGCAGCTTTCTGTCAATAAGAGTTTAAAATCTATTAGGGCAAAGAGAATAGCCAAAGATTGAAAAAAGAAGTTGAAGATATACTCTGATTTGAAAAGGAAAAATGAATGGGAAAGGCTAAGCCAAAGTCTAGAAAGATGATCAAGGGCATTTGCATCACTCATGAGCACCCATCTCTTTATTAAGCTTTGCATCTGCACCGTGTCAGCAAGCATTTGCATCATTCATGGGTATTTGCATTTGCACTATTCCATGAGCGTCTGCATTCTACCTTTACAAGTACATCCTTCATAGATATTTGCATTCGCATCATGTCAAGCAATTGCATCATTTCTAAGATCATTGCATCTTCATTGTAGTTGCAATTACACCATTCTTGAACTACTTACATAAACATGATTCGTAGGGACATCTGCATCTGCATTTAGAAGCATTTGCATCAATCTAAGACATCTGCATCAAGAAGCATGTGTATCAATTCAAGACATTTGCATTTGCACCATGAAGCATTAGCATCTTACTTAATATCTGCATCTGCATTAAGAAGTAGTTGCATCAATTAGAGACATTTGCATTTACACCATGAAGCATTTGCATTTTATTTTGCATCATTTAGAAGGATTTGCATCAATCCAAGATATCTGCATCAAGAAAGACTGTTTAACAATTTATCTTGATTGAAGGTTCCACAAGTGTGGCATCAGTGAAAAGTTGAAGACTCCGTCATGAAGTCAAATAGTCTGTGAACTTCAAAGAAACCATGGATTAGAAATTATGACACAATCATTTGATTGCATTCATCCTTAGGAAACATACAAGCATTTGCAAAGCATGTCATTCTCATCATTGCATTTAGCTAACATTGCAGGAATCAGGAAAACTTTGGTTTTTAAATCGAATTCATTCTGCTTTTCAAATGAGTCGAGCCCCGAGACCAACGTCGAGGTATGTTACTTTTGTTTTTTCAAGATTAATTTTATTTTCCAAATGAACCAAACCCAGGATCATTCATAGTATTTTCCTTTTGTTTTAAATCGAATTCATTCTGCTTCTCAAATGAGTCGAGCCCCGAGACCGTCGTCGAGGTATTTCCTTTTGTTTTAAATCGAACTCGTTCTGCTTCTCAAATGAGTCGAGCCCCGAGACCATCGTCGAGGTATTTCCTTTTGTTTTAAAACTCGTTTTGCTTCTCAAATGACTCAAATATTTTGTTTTAAATTCGAACTCATTTCCTCAAGATGGGTCGAGCGTTGATTAGTCAGGGAACCCAATTTAAGGACAAAATCGTCAAAGTCTTTTCTTCTCTTGCAAATCAAACCTGTTTCATTAAGACAGGTCGAGCCTTGATTAGTCAGGGAACTCAATTTAAGGACAAAATCTTCTAATTTACAGCTTTTTCCACACAAAAAAATGGAAATGAATGAAAACCCCTTTCCCCTTTCTTCACATGTGATTTCACTAACCGGACAAAATTAGTATTTGTTTATCTTTGCCTGATTCCTGATTCTCAGCAATAGCCAAAGAGGGGCAGCTGTAGACACCTAATTTTGTCCGGACCACTAAATCAGGTATGTTTTCGTCTTAAAATGATGTTTTAGAATGGAAAAAGGCTTTTCTCATCCTGCAGGTGGTACTCCGAGACTTAGTTTAAGAAAGCAGACATAAAACGTCAATCTTAAAAAAGTCAACCCTAAAAAAGTCAACCTCGAAAAGTCAATTACTAAAAAAGTCAACCCACTTTCAAAATCAAGATTCAAAGTTCAACTGAACAATGGTGAACGAATTTTGATAATCTGAGGTCTACAATGAAAGTTCGAAAAATTTGGGGAAAAGTGCTTAAGTGATCAAATTGGTCAAAATTAGAGGTTCAAAATGAAAGATAAGAACTTACTACGGATAATGGAGAGGCTAATTGGAAGAAAAACTGAAGGAAAAGTCAATTTGGAAGAAAACCGAGAATTAGGATTTTTGGTGGATTTTGGTGAAATTTAGGAAAATTGTAGAAATGGCCCGATTCGGTAAAACTAAAGCCCCTTATTGATAAATAATGATTAAACAAGGATAGCCCATGGTTCAGTTTGAAGTAATTCCGAGAAAAGAGCCGATTGGAGGAAAAACGGAAAAACGAGGAAATTCCCGATAGTGAAAAAGGAAAAATCAAATCGGAGGGGAATTTGATCTTAAAATTGGGAATTTTCGGAACAACTCCACTTCCATATATGAAAAAGGCACAGAAAAAGAAAATCTAAAAATTAGACTTGTTTTGAGCAAAACTGGGCCTTAAAGACAAAAGGGCAAAATTAGGAAAATTCAAGAAAAATAGCAAACGAGCTCCAAAAATTTTGAAACTTTTCAGATCTCATTCTTAAATCATTTGGAAGAGATTGGCGAAAAAAAATATGGATTCAGAGCTCGTTTGCAAAATGGCAAATCTCGGGCCCACTATGCTGAAATTCAAGAAAATAAATCCCAAAAAAATAGCAAATAAGTTCCAAAAATTCTGAAAAATTTGCATATCTCATTCTTAAATTACTTTTAGGATATTGAAAAAAAATGGATTTGGAGTTCGTTTGCAAAATGGCGAATCTCGAGCCCACTATGTAGAAATTCAAGCAGATAAATCCCGAAACAAATTGCAAATGAGCTCCAAAAATTATGAAAACTTCCAGATCACACTTTTAAAATATTTGAAAGAGATTGGTGAAGAAAAATCTGGATTCGGAGCTCGTTTAAAAATGGTAAAAGTTCGAGTGTACAAAGGGACAATTTTGAAAGAAAAATCCGAAAAATAGCAAATGTGCTCGGAAAATTTTGAAAACTTCCAAAATTCAATTTTTTATTATTTTGGAAGTATTAAAAAAATAAAATTTGAAGTTTGCTATTTAATTAGGTTTGGGGGTCAAAAAGTTTATTTTACCGAAAAAACTGAAAAAGGCTTTTTTTGCAATAGAGATTGGGCTGGATTTTAAGAGGGCAATCAGCCAAGCCCATAATAGAAAGTGATTTTGCTGAGCCATTTCATCTAAAGGCCAAGAGTGAATAGAAAGGTAGTTATTTTTTTGATCAACCTTTTGAATTTGCAACACATGGACCAATGGATAGAGAGGGATGATGTCATATTTATGGCATCATATTTATGACATCATCTTCATGACATCATATTCAGGGGCTGATTATTCCAATCCAAAGGTGGGAATTTTACATAAAAGGCATCTTGGATTAGGGATCATTGGATCAAAATTGGTGTAAAAAAAATGACAACTTTTCCTACACTACTATAGGCCATTTGGCCAAGGCATAAGGGGGGGATCTCTTCATTCTTTGATACTTCTTCTTGGCTGAATACTCTCCATTGTTGAAAGCAAATAGAAAGTTTTGAAAGGTAAAGAAAGTAAAAAGAGAAAAAAGCTTGCAAAATAGCTTTAAGAGATAGCTTAAAGCACGTTGCTCTTGCATTTTTTTTTTTTTTGCATTTCCATCCTTAATTTGCTGTTTTCATTTGATATTTTGTGATTTTCTATTTGATTTTCAAATAAGTGTTTTTAATCTTTCTCCTCAAACTCCTCTCTTGCTTTCCTGAAAAATTTATAAAAAAAACAAACAAACAAATTTTTTTTTTTTACTATGTCTGGAGGTTGGCCGAATGGCCTTTTTTCTAATATGGTTGGTGTTTGATTCTTTTTCATGTTGATTAGGATGTCTAGTATGTTTTGATGTTCTATTGTTTTAAAAATAACAAAAACATGGAGCTTGTTTTAATCTTTTCACTTACTTACCTCTATTTTTGATTTTATCATCTTGTTTTCATATTTACTTTCCTTGTCTACCATTTTTATGTTTATTTTTTCAACATGTTTGAGTTGTTCATGATTTGCATTTTACTATACTATGTGTTTGTGAAAATGTCTAGCCATGTTCATATCTTTACTTCAAGTTTGCATGGTTTAGCATGTTTCTTTTTAGTCTTGCATTTAGTATGTTATATGTTTGTGTAAATGCCATGCTAGGGTTTCATCATCAAGACCATGCAACCATTCGGCTATCCCATATTTTGTGTCATGTATGTGCATTTTCATCTTGCTGGTAGATAGGTTTGCATTTTCGTGCCATGATTTTGTGTTTCTTGATTTAGTATGCTATGTGTTTGTGTTATTGCCATGCATTTTTTCGGTCTAGGTTTCATTTGCATTACCATGCATTTCATGCATGTTTAGACCTAGGTTGCATTTATTGCCATGCAAGTTCATGTTAGGTCTAGGCCATACTCTTTATGCCACGCATTTTCCATGTCATTTTGGTTTTAAATCATGCATGTCAAGCATTCAATTTGCTATATGTTCATGCATCTCATGTCTTGCCACTTGATTTTTGACTTAGGCCAATCACTGGCTCAAAGTCAAGCTCATAGGAGTATACTTGTGAAAGATTAAAGAGTTGTCAAATTGATTATTCTACCTTCGTATTTTTTTTTACTTAGCCAATTTTTGTCCAAATTTTTAGAAGTTTTAGTTACTATTTGTAGGTCCTTAGAAGAGTCTCCAATATTTTTACTTTGATTTTTGAATGATTTTATCAAAGGCAAAAAAAATGTGTTTTGGCAAAACAGTTTTTCACCCAGTGTTCTGACTTTCCCAATTTTTCTGGAAGTTATCCTTAGTAAAAAATTTAAGCCCCAAATATTTAAGCCAATTTTTTCGCATATATTTTACGTGTTCTTAGTCTTTTTTTTTTAGATTTTTTTGAAATTTTAAAAATAGGTTAAAAAATATGTTTTAAAACTGTACAGTAGAGTCAGATTTGTATTTGAGGGAAAATTAATTTTTTGTTTTGGTTAAGTTACTTAGAGGGGGCTGATTAGGAACATTAGCTACTTTCTTAGAGTGGTTTCTAAGCTATTTTAAACTTAAAAAATGATTTTATAGAGTTTGGGTCAAGGGTGGTCAAGTTTGAGTTTTCAAATTTAGGAAAATAGAGCTATTTAAAAGGGGGGTTCGGCTATGGATCATTTTTATCCAAGAATTTTCAAATTTGTTTTCAAACTAATCACAAAGTATTTTTTATTTTAGAAAATTTAATTTGATGTTTTTTCCTAAGGTAGCCGGATATCTTTTTAGGTATACAGATTTCCTTATTTAAAGGAAAAAATACACTTTCATGTATTACATTTTCCATGTTCATGCATACTATAATATGTGCTTTTTGCTATGATAATTTCTATGGTATTGTTATTATTTTGATTTATATTTTATGATGTTATATTGTTTGTTATATGGTTTTGAATATTTCATGCTATCCTATGCTTTTTATTTAGTCATTTATTGTTGTCACATCATGTAGCATATACTATGTTCATGTATTATTATTTTTATTTTCATGCATATTTCATAATAACATTATTTTATTTTTCATATCATTTCATGTCACTTAGATTATATTCCATGTCATATATATTATATTATTTAAAATATGCCATGTCATTTAAATCATATTATTTCATTTAGAATATTTCATGTTACTTAGGACATATTATTTCATTTAGAATATATTATGTCACATAGGTTATTCATTTCATTTAGAATATATTATGTCACATAGGTTATTCATTTCATTTAGAATATATTATGACACTTAGGTTATTCATTTCATTTAGAATATACTATTCATTTCATTTGTCACCTAGGTTATTCATTTCATTTAGAATATACTATGTCACCTAGGTTATTCATGTCATTTAGATTATACTATGTCACACATATTCATATTCATATTTTTTTTAAAATGTTTTGAAAAAAGATAATGGTTTTCAATAAAATAAAGATATTCCCGAGTTAAAATAATACATGAGTTCTCTACCGGGTTTCCTAGAGAGGATATCATCAATTATCATTAAGAAAAGAATATCTTTCTTTCAAAAAATGAGAATGATTCGGAAAAATTTCCAAATAAATAAAAATTTCTATATTTTGTCGATTTTGTCGGGGAATATAGGAAAATTTTGAATTAATAGATTCCGGATCATTTTCAATTAAAAGTGGAATTATTTTTCTTAAAATTCGGAATTAATTTGAAATACCAAATTTAAAACCGACTTTTTATCGAGACTTGAGATAACACACAATTAATAAGGTACCATTTTATACGGGCATTGTGGGAGTGCTAATCCTTCCCCGCATGTAACAAAGGAGTTGCACCATCATCAATATTACAAGAAAGATAAAGAAGATAAGGGATAAGAGAAAACTAAAGGGTTGTTAGATCTTCAGTCTTCGATCCTTCAAAATCTCTATTGCTCCTTGCAACTTTGCGATGGCTGCTCTCCTCTTAAGAAAACTAGGTTATTTACAAGTTTCAGATTTGACAGCTAGGGAGAAGTCCCTTATAAAGTCCTAAAGGGTTCCTATTTATAAAGCTCTTAAAAGCCTAAAGAAGGAAAACTTTGTCGCCAAGTAATTGCTTCCAGCTTGGACTTTCCATGTATGAGCAGATTATCTCCTTCTTGCTTTAGGACTTCTACAAAAATATAAAAGATATTAAATTAATAACTATATTAAACATAAAATAAATAAATAAAAATAAATTAAAAATAAATAAAAATAACTAAAAATATTTAATTAATAGTTTAAACTACAAGGAATTAAATATTTTAAAAGCACAAAATAAGGTAAAATAACTCTATTCCATAGAGTTATCACACCCCAAACTTAAGATTTTGCTAGTACTCGAGCAAAACAAAACAAACTAAATAAACTGACTCAAACACAACTTAAGATAAATGCACTCAAAACAATGATTCCCTTAATTGTCCTCAAAAGTTATCTCAAAATCCTGATTCAAAGTAGAACACAAACATAGTCCAACTTTATGATTCAATTCAATCGTATGCCTTATGCTTGAATGGATTTTCAGTGTGTGTGTGAATAATCTCTTTGCAAATCATTACATGCAATCTAAATAAGTTTATGCCAATGCAAAATATGAATTATAGTACTAGATTCTCGTATGTTTGCTTTTCATCTCTCTCTTCACAAATGTAGACTAACACTTCATCAAGGATTAAGTAGGTCTTTATTAAGCTTGTAATGTAAGGCTAGGGCCAAGGTAGGATAAATATATATTTCGGTTTAAATCACCCATAGACCCTTTACCTTTTTTCTTCAGGATTTTTGAGTGCCACAGTCTTTTCCTCAAATTACATATTCCATTCTTTGAATGCACTTCCTTTTTGCTTCACTAATTTATTCTTTCTCTTTTTTTCTCGGTTCTTCGTTTTCGAATAACCATAACCTTTCTCTTCATTTTTTACATCACCATTTCACCCAAATTTGACTTGGCTCATAATTGTTTCCTGTAATATCATCACATGCCTATGTAGTGAGGGTTAATCATGGTTTTTCTTATTTGGCTAGGCTAAAAGATGTGGCAATCAAAGAAAAGAGATATATCAATTAGGCACAAAGAGGTAGACTAAGGATAATCATATATAAAGGTAAGCTCAAAAGGCTCAAACGATCCAAAGATGGCCTAAATCACTTCCTCAACTTAATGTTGTCTAGGATTTTGCCTCGAGAGAGAATCAAACAAATTTTAGGCTTCTTGACATAATTGCAATTCACATCAACATAATCAGTCTTTAAATAAGCAATGCAAATCTAAGCAAGAGATTAAGTGCTCAATTTGTGAAAATCACATCCTAACATGAAACTAACAAAAGAATTTAACACAAATTCTTCTCATGCTTATGTTTTTCCCAAAAATCAAGATAAATCAATAACTAAAATTCATCATTGGATAAGGATTCCATCATAATAAGTGCAATATATCTCAAGCAAAAACAAATTTTTTTTTAGACTCCAAATAAATTAGACAATGACACAAACTAAAATAAATCTAAAGACACACCCCCAAACTTAAAACAAACATTGTCCTCAATGTTTAGAAATTAAAAAGAGTAAGAAGAAGAAAACTCCCCTATGAAAGCAACACGGGATAAGCTCAAGTTTTCCTCTTAGACCTCATCATGCTTGTCTAAGATGGGTGAATAGTTCCTACAAAAGAAAATAAAAAGAAATTAATAATAATAACTTTAAAAAAATTAGAATTCAAAATATGAAAAATAATAAAATTAATAGATAAGTAAAAAAATTAATTAAAAAACTAAAAAATAATTTATCTTTTTTTGAATTTAAAAATTAAAAACTAAAAAAAAAAATTATTAGAAACAAGATAAAATAAAATAGAAAATCAAAAAGTAAAATATAAAAAGCTTGGGTTGTCTCCCAAGAAGCGCTTGATTTATAGTCATTGGCTTGACTATCTCCTTCATCATCTTGTATCCAACCACTTGATGATTTTCGATTCATGCTTGGGTTGTCCTTTCTTTGAACAACTTCACTTTCTTTTAGGCTTGAAAGCGAAATCCATCCCTCTCAAAAGTAGAATTTAATAATGTCGTGAGCATATCAATGGGATAAATCTCTATGAATTCCTCGTTGTTAGCACAATTTATCACATCTACTAGCTTTGGCTGTTGGATGCATTGGGGAACAGGTTGTGGTGGTGGGTCACACTGGATCCATTCTTCTTGAACTTTTTCAACTTCTTTTTCACCCACTTTTTCTTCTTCAATAGGATTGTTTAGTGGTGGGTCACATTGAATCCATTCTTCTTGAGTTTTCACAAATTCTTCTTCAATAAGCTCGGTTGGCAATTCAGGCTCTTTGCTATCCTCTTCTATTTCTTTTTCAATCCTAAGTGTGTTGGCATTACAATGCCCTTATTCACCTAGTGTGGAATTAGGTTCAATGTCACCTAGAAGAGTTTCTTGAGGGCAATTGTTAAAGGCATTGACAAGCTGGCTCATTTGTGTTTCAAGACTCCTAAGTGTTGCCGCTTGACTCTGAAGTAATGCTTCTTGACTTTGAAGTTCTATTGATTGCTCCTGAATGACAGTGTCGGTTCTTGCCATTAACTGCATGAACACCTCTTCCAATGATGGCTTATTTTCTGGAGCAGCTGCTTGGGCTTGACTCTGAATGATAGCATCGGTGCTTGCCATGTAATGCATGAACACCTCTTCCAATGATGGCTTATTTTCTGGAGCAGGTGCTTGAGCATATAGCGAAAACCCATTAGGATATGCTTGATTTTCTGAATATGAGGACCATTGATTGTTGTTCCAAAAAGAATTTTGGTGATCTCCCAAACCTGGATTGTAGTTGTTAGAATAGAAACTATTTTGATGCATATTGTAGTTTCCAACATATTGGCAACAATCACTATGATGTCCTTCCCCACATAATTCACAAATCACAAACGAACTTTGGACGACAAGTACACCCTAAATGTCAAGCTTCTTGTTAAGTGCAGCTATCTGTGCAAATATAGTAGTGATTGCATCTTGTTCATGACCCCAAATAGTGCACTCCTTTTGCATTCAATTGGCAATAAAACCTGAAAAGAAAAATAAAATAAATTAAATAAATAAACAAAAAGTTTGAATTAAGACTAAGATTGCTTGGTATTAATATTAACAAAAATAGTAAAACAATTCCCCGGCAACGGTGCCAAAAACTTGTTGTCAGATTTAACCACGCAAGTGCACGTATCGTTACAAGTAATATAGTTTAAAGTGAAGAGTAGAGTATCGTTCCCACGAGGAATTGTTACCAAATTTGTTAAGTACTAATATTAACACAACTTAATCTTATTCAAACAAACGATTAAAGATTGTTAAATAAAAAATAATTATAATTAAATCAATGAAGAAAAGCCTAGGATTACAATTTCTCTCAACACTTCGCTTGAACCTCTCCTATCCTCTTGACTTGATTAATGACAATGATTTGTTAACCTAGAGTTCTAATCTATTTATAAGGATCTTCCGATGGTCTTATAAAAATATCTCTCTTAACCAATTAACTATATTCCTATGATAATTGAATTAAAGAGAAACTCATTAAGCTTAGACTCTAACAATGGTTACACATGACACATAAGTATATTCCTACCCTACATGCAGATCAATTCATTATAATAAATGAATATGAAATATGTGTTATTCAATCCATGTCTAACACTAAACTCCCTTTTCCAAGTTGTATCTAGATTACCACATCAATCTAATTGGTAGCTAAGCAATTAGAAGCATTAAACACAAGATTGAATAAACAACATCAAATATCATTAAATCAAGAAAGATAGTAAAATAATCCAACCTACATGTTGAGATCCATTGCAATCCTAGAAAAATATATTTAGTTCATACTAATTAATTAAAATATAAAACAAAGGAGTTTCACCATCATCAATATTACAAGAAAGATAAAGAAGATAAGGGATAAGAGATAAGAGAAAACTAAAGGGTTGTCAGATCTTCAGTCTTCAATCCTTCAAAATCTCCATTACTCCTTGCAACTTTGTGGTGGCTGCTCTCCTCTTAAGAAAACTAGGTTATTTACAAGTTTTAGATTTGACAGCTGGGGCGAAGTCTCTTATAAAGTCCTAAAGGGTTCCTATTTATAGAGCTTTTAAAAGCCTAAAGAAAGAAAACTTTGTGGCCAAGTAACTGCTTCCAGCTTGGACTTTCCATATATGAGCAGATTCTCTCCTTCTTGCTTTAGGACTTCTACAAAAATATAAAAAATATTAAATTAATAACTATATCAAACATAAAATAAATAAATTAAACTAAATTAAAAATGAATAAAAATAACTAAAAATATTTAATTAATAGTTTAAACTACAAGGACTTAGATATTTTAAAAGCAAAAAATAAGGTAAAATAACTTTATTTCATAGAGTTATCAGTTGTATTGTGGGATCGAGCACTGGTGGGGGTTCTATGGAAGTGATTGGTTGTAATGTGGCTGGTGTGTTTTCTTGACCAACTGGTGGGGGTCGGCTTCGAGAGTAAAGGAGATGCTCATTCGTCTCACGGCGTTAAGTTGGGTTTCTAATGGATTGGCTGGAGTTGTGTGGGTGGTTTGTTGGATGGTTGGGGGGGATCCCGTGTAGGGATTGGGAAGGTGGAGAATGTCGGAGAAGCAGCTGTGAGCATGTTTTGGTAGTAGTTTTAGGGATAATATGGTTGTTGGAGCCAGAAGTTGGATAAATAGGGTGTTTGCTTGCTAGTGCCAGGTCCCGATGAATTGAGGAAGGTTCGCGGGGAAGGAGACTGCAAGTTACTCGTAACCGGGGGTGTGGAGGAGTTGGTGTTAGGGGGTGATGCTTGGGCCTCTAGGTGAGGTGGTATGCTGGGATGGTGGTAAAGAAATGACTTGTCATTTCCCACAGACGGCGCCAAATGTTGATGTCTATTTATGTTGAGGTGGTCTTCCTGGTGGTCTGAGGTCCTGCGAGCAAAGAAAGAGGGTCAGAGGGCACCGGAGGCTGAGCTCCAAGACACGTTCTGATGCCTAAGTCAGTGTTTGGAGAGAAGGGTCTGAGAGGAAGCGAAAAGGAGCGAGAGAGATTACCTTGGGCAGTCCCCGAAAAGGACATATATACTTGTTCGGGCGACCTGTCTTGCTCCATGTGTCCGATCCTGGTTGGTCATCGGGAGTGAGCGACCTCGGGGGACCTTGTCGAGGAGACGGTCGCATTTAATATCCGTCGAGGAGAGGCTGCAGTATTTAATGCCCTGCACTGCCCCAGGTGGACGCTGAGGTGATTGGTGGTGTGACCGCTGGGAGAGAGAGAAGCGTCCACGTGTCTCAAAACTTGGTACCGATGGTTCATGGGCTCGCCAGATTGGTTCTTGGCCTTGGGCTAACTCGCTGGGTTTGCTCGGTTTCTCCTGGACTTTATGGCTAAGTGGCCTGGTGGGCTTGGCAGGATAGGCTCAACAAAGGTGTTGCTCACTTCATCCCTCTCCTTTCAACGGAGTCACTCTGTATAAATGATAGAAAACCGATCATCATCAAAGCTCCCTCCAACCCAACATGCCGACTTCTCTCAAAGTCATGGCCTCAATTTGTACAAATGATAGATCAAAGAGATTTGAATTTAACATTTTTTGTAATACAAGGACTATATTCACAAGTTGACCAATATTTACTCTTTTTGAAGTAGGTTGAAGCAAAAAGAAAGCATTAATCTAATGAGAACTTTTATGGTTCCGAAAATATTAAAATGTTCGACAGTTGATGTACAATTAGATATGTTCACGAGTTAAATTATTTGTTCAGGTCGATAGATTCAGTTCAAATTAAATTAGGTTTAGTGTCGCAACCTAAAAAAAATAACATAACATAACAAGTCTCATCGCGAGACTTTATTATTCGTTAAGCGTGACATGTAAAAAAAAGGAAAAATCGACTTAATTCCTCTAGAAAAATGAAGGTTTTGAAAATGACCTCGAAAAAAAAATAGAGTCGCCACCAATCTTTTTTAGCTAGGTGTGATCAGCCACCTATTAAAACCGGTTTTGTAAAATATTTTAAAATTAATTAAAACATTTTTAAAACCAACTTCAAGTCTGCGTTTTAAACCAGAGAAATCAAAGAAGCAAGTTCGCGACTCGGTTACGTGTGGGGAAGGATTAGGACCCCCACAACCCCCGTATAAAACGATACCTTATTAATCATATGTTATCTCAAGTCTCGGTAAGAAAGTCGATTTTTAATTTAGTATTTCAAGTTAATTCCAAATTTAAAGAAAAATAATTCCATTTTTTAATTGTAAATGATCCGGAATTAATTAATTCAAAATTTTCATATATTTCCCGACAAACGTGGCAAAATATAGAAATTTTTATTTATTTGGAAAATTTTTCGAATCATTCTCATTTTAAAGAAAATATTTCGTTATTAATGATAATTGATGATATCTCCCCAGCAAACCCGGCAGAGAACTCATGAATTATTTTAACTCAGGAATATCTTTATTTTATTGAAAATCATTATCTTTTTCAAAACATTTAAAAAAAAATGAATATGAACATGTGTGACATAAATAAAATGACATAGCAAAGTCTAGATAATATAATGCAACCTAAATGATATGATATAATTTAAATGGCATAGTATATTCTAGATGAAATAAAAAATCCTAAGTATCATGGTATATTCTAAGTTAAATGAAATATCCTAAATGAAATAATATATTCTATATGAAATGAAATGACCTAGGTAACATGATATATTCTAAATGAAATAAAATGATTTAAATGACATGGCAATTTTAAATGATATGTCATATTTTAAATGACATGGCATATTCTAAATAATTAAACCTAAATGACATGGAATATAATCTAAGTGACATGAAATGACATGAAACATAAAATAATGCTATCATGGAATATGCATGAAAATAAATGATGTGACAAAAATAAATGACTAAATAAAAAGCATAGGATAACATGAAAATTCAAGACCATATAACAAACAATAATCATCATAAAAAGTGAATCAAAATAATAATAATACCATAGAAAAATATCATAGCAAAAATCACATATTAAATAAAATGCATGAACATGGAAAATGCAATGCATGAAAATGTATTTTTTCCTCTAAATAAAGATATCCGTATATCTAAAAAGATATCCGGCTACCTTAGGAAAATATGTCAAATTAAATTTTCTAAAAAAAAACTTTGTGATTGTTTGAAAACAATTTTGAAGAAAAACTTGAATGAAGATTAAAACCCTAACCAAACCCTTATAAAATGGCTCTAATTTCATAAGTTTAAAATCCCGAACTTGACCACCCTTAACCGGAGGTTTATGAAATTATTTTTAAAGTTTAAAAAGGCTTAGAAACTATCTTAAGACAGTAGCTAAAGCTTTTAACCAACCCCCTCTAAATGCCTTAGCCAAATTCAATAATTGTTTTTCTTTTGAATTCAAATCTGCCTCTACTGTCCGGTTTTAACACACGATTTTTTAACCTATTTTTAAAAATTCAAAACAATATAAAAATACTAGAGACCCAGAAAATGTAAAACTACACGAGAAAAAATTGGCTTAATTTTTTGATTAAAGATGACTTCCCATAAAAATTGGGAAAGTACGAGTATTGGGTGAAAAACTGTTTTGCCAAAACACACCTTTTTTTTTTTGCCTTTGATAAAATCATTTTAAAAATCAAAGTAAGAATGTTGGAGACTCTCCTAAAGACCTACAAACAGTAGCTAAAACATCTAAAAGCCTTGGACAAAAATTGGCTAAGTAAAAAAAAAAAAAAATCACAAAGGTAGAATAATCAATTTGATGACCCTTTAATTTTTGACAAGTATGCTCAAGTGAGCATGACTTTGAGCCATTGATTGGCCTAAGTCATAAATCATGTGGCATGACATGAAATGCATAAAAATACAGCAAAATGAATGCATGAAATGCATGGTTTAAAGTCTAAGTGATATGGAAAATGCATGGCATCAATAACCTAAATGACTAGCATGAGTTTGCATGGCAATAAATGCTATCCTAACTTAGCATGCATGAAATGTTTGATAATGCAAATGTAACTTAGACATAATGTATTATGAATATGCATGACAATACCAATGTGACCTAAGACCTAAATAGCATAGCAATGCATGGCAATACCAATATGATCTAAGACCTAATATGCATGGCAAAACAAAGATGGCCTAGACATAAAATGTGATGAGAATGCATGGGAATGTCATGAACATATAATGACCAATAAACCTAATACTAATGCATGAACAAACAGCAACTAATACACAATCTCAAGGCATAATAATGCAAAGCATGGTACCTAAACAAAATGCAAATGCATGACAAGGCAAGGCAAGGAATGCATGAAGAGGCCGAATGGCCACTAGATAACCTAAGGCAATCCTATGTAGAAAATAACACAAACACTTGGCAAACCAAATCAAAATACATAATGTCATGGCATGAAATGCTAACCTATCAACTAAAATGTTGAAAATGCACATACAAGGCATGGAATGCATGAAGAGGCCGAATGATCCTAAACCTAAATGAGCATGGAATTTTCACAAACATCTAACATACTAACATGCAAGATATATAAACTTATGGCGTGGAAATGCAAACCTATGAACTAAAATAATGAAAATGCACATACCAAGCAAGGGAAATGTAGGTGGCCAAATGGTCACATGACAAAATGTGAGATGCAAACATGGCAACATACAAGGTATGATACATGAAAAAAATGCAAAATAAAATCAAGAAGAACATAAGGGCCAAAAATCTACAAGGAAGACTAGTAAACAAAACAAGGAAAGTTAAGCTCCATGGTTGGTACAAAATGGGCATAGCCTCTCCCCTAACCATAATCACTTGGTCTTGCCAAGATCATGAAGCCTTTCCATTTCAAAAAATTAGAAAATAAACCATGCTAATCAACAAAATAGAGGTGAGCTTCATGGTTGGTAAAAATGAGCATAGCCTCTCCCATAACCATGTTCACTTGATATGTATCAAGATCATGTAGCCATTTCAACCTCTTTTGCCTCACTTTTTGTAAAAACTCAGAACATTAAATACTTAAATAAACCTTCCAAAATCATGTTTCTCACAACAACATGCAAAGAAGAAAAAAAGAAAAAGAATCAAGGCAAGCATTCCTTCAAATTCGGCCAAGCACAAACTTTGTAAAAAAAGTTGTTTTCAACCATTTTTGATGAAGAAGAAAAGATGAAAACTTAAGTAAATATGTTAAAACTTTGATTTCTATGAGAAATGTATTAGGAAAACAAAATGGAAAATCAAGAAATCAACATAGAAAACAAGAAGAAAACCATGCTAGAGCTAGGTAGAAATGACTACCTTCAAGCTCTCTTTTGAAAATCTTTCTTTATTTTCTTTCAAAAACCTTTTTTTTTCCTAAATTAGCTACTGCCCTTTTCATCCTTGAACCTTATGAAAAAACTGCTCAGCCCCCCCTCTCTTAGCCTTGGCCGAATGGCCCCTCAACCATATGATAGGTTGTGCACTTTTCCTCCTCCAATTTTGGCCCTTAGATTAGGATCTATTGATGACACAATAAAAATCCCTTCTTGCCAATTGATAGAAGCCCTTAATATGTGTACTCAGCCCTTCTAATAACCACAGCCCTTAGATGAAATAAGGACACAATCCCATGCTCTCCCTTGCTTGGCCATATGAACTTGTACCCTTGGATGAGTTGTGCTCATCTTTCTTCTTCCATTATTGACCATTGGATGAGGATTCTTTCATGACAAGTAAGAATGTCATCTTGGCATTTAATCTTGGCCATTGAATGATGCATTCAACTTTTCTACAAGGCACCTAAGCCATTGGATGAAGGGGGGACCTTTGCAAGGTACTAGTGGAAGCATTTTGAGCTTGATAGTGACTAAGGAATTAAATTGATCAAGCTTCCTTCTTCTCCTCTATTCTGACTGACCAAGGGAGGAATTATCTCAGCAATTCCTTCATCTTTCATATTTTTCTTAATTACAAATGGCCCCTTTCAGTTTCTTCGGTAAAATAACCTTTTTGACCCCCGACCCTAAATAAATAGCAAACGGACTCCAAATTCAAATTTTCTTTTTTTCAATACTTTCGTAATAATAAAATAAAAATTGAATTCTGGAAGTTTTCAAAATTTTTTGAGTCCATTTGCTATTTTTTTCGGATTTTTTTCCAAAAATGACCTTTTGTGCACCCAAACTTTCACCATTTTTAAATGAGCTCCGAATCCAGATTTATTTTCACCAATCTCTTCCAAATAATTTAAAAGTGTGATCTGGAAGTTTTGGTAATTTTTGGAGCTCATTTGCTATTTTTTCAGGATTTATATGCTTGAATTTCTGCATAGTGGGCCCGGGATTTGGCCATTCTGTAAACGAGCTCCGAATCCATATTTTCTTTCGCCAATCTCTTCCAAATAATTTAAGAATGAGATCTGCATATTTTCAAAAAAATTGGAACTCATTTGCTATTTTTTCAGGATTTATCTCTTTGAATTTCTGCATAGTGGGCTCGGGATTTGGCCATTTTGCAAACGAACTCCGAATCCAGTTTTCTTTCGCCAATCTCTCCAAAATGATTTAAGAATGGGATTTGCAAATTTTCAAAATTTTTGGAGCTCATTTGGTATTTTTTTTCGAATTTTATAGTTTTTCAGTTTTTCCATTTTCCCTCCTAAGCTCGATTTTGCCAAAACAAGTCCGATTTTCAGATTTTCTTTTTCTGGGCCTTCTTCCTATATTTAATTGAATTTGGTCCAAAAATTCCCAATTTTTATGATCAAATTCCCTTCCGTTTTGATTTTTCCTCTTTTCAGTATCGGGAATTTTCTCATTTTTTCGTTTTTCCTCCAATCGGCTCTTTTCTCGGAATTACTTCAAACTGAGCCTTGGGCTATCCTTGTTTAACCATTCCTCATCAATTAGGGGCTTTAGTCTTACCGAATCGAGCCATTTCTACAATTTTCCAAATTTCACTAAAATCCACTAAAAATCCTAATTCTCGGTTTTCTTCCGAATTGACTTTTCCTTCAATTTTTATTCTAGTTAGCTTCTCCATTACCCGTAGTCAGTGCTTATCTTTCATTTGAAACCTTCAATTCCGACCAATTTGATCGTTTAAGCATTTTTCCCCAAATTTTCCGAACTAGGGTTTCCTTTCTATTGAATCTCTGTAACCCAACTTCCGAACTCCATATCTTTCAATGTAGACCTTAAATTATCAAAATTCTTTCACCATTTTTGCAATGAACCTCAAATCTTGATTTTGAAAGTGGGTTGACTTTTTTAGTAGTTGACTTTTTGGGTTGACTTTTTTGGGGTTGACTTTTTTAAGTTTGACTTTTTATGTCTGCTTTCTTAAACTAAGTCATGGAGTACCACCTGCAGGATAAGAAAAGTCTTTTTGCATTCTAAAACAATAGTTTAGGAAGAAAATATACCTGATTTAATGGTCCGGACAAAATTAGATGTCTACATTTAGGATAGAACTTTTGTAATTTTGGCCGGTTTGGCTTGGATTATTATTTAATCAATAAAAAATTTTATTTAAATTTAATTATAAAAATATAAAAATATTTTTCAAATATTTTAATATATTTCAAACAGTAAAACGAGCTTTCAGGTCTAGTTGGGCTTGAGAAAACAATTTTTTTTTTACTATTCGAGTTTGGCCTGATTCACGGACACCTCAACATATGATCATTACAAAAAATAAATATTCGAAAAAAATTTATTCATTATTCCAATACCATTTTTGTGATATCGCATAAAATAATAATTTTAATTTTTATGAATGTATTGTATATGCTATAAATCATTTATGTATTCATGTTGTTATTTTTTTGGTACAAAAGAATTTAGATGAGGGGAGGTTATCTTAGTCCAGGATCAGAACATACCACAGTCTCAGAGAAGATTAACAGTGGTACTTACAGATCACTCACTAAGTGAAAATACTAGTGAGACTTGAACCCAAATACTTGTCAAAACGTTAATAAATACTCAATCAACTGAACCAATTTACGTTGGCTATGTATTCATGTTGTTGAGCATTAGAAAACCACAGATGCTTTTAGCAATGTGATTATTGGATGGTACAAGAATTTCCTAGTGGATTATTCACCTGTACCTAAACAAAATATATGATTAAATTAATCAAATTTCTCCATTCCAAAGTTCCTCAATAGTCTTGACAGGCCAATATTTGGAGATATAATCTTGGATTCGCTCAATGACCAGTTAAATATCTCTCTCAAGGTTGCTTTTCATCCTGTCCTTGTTGGAACTCTTTACCAATATACTGATCCCCTGTTCATAGGCCCATCTCAGACAAATCTGTTTTTGGATAGTATTGTAGTAATCAGCATTCTTTATTGCATGTTGATTTATCCTAAAGTTTTTTTCACAACAAAATGTGTGTAAAGTACCTGAGCAACGGTCTTCCCTTTTTCCTTAACGATTTCCTTGAGCAATTCACACACCAGAACCCTGTTGCTGCCCCAAATGGTAGCTTGGGCTCCCACTGGAGCGTAAGCTGTCAAGACGATACCATTTGCCTTGTAAAAGTACTCTTAGCTTCTTTTTGCCACAGTGGGTTCAATTCCACCTTGCAAAAATTATTAACAACTTCCTTAATTGCTTTTCAAATTCAGAAATCCCTGGTTTTGAGCTTACTGGCCAATGAATAAGATAGAGATCAAGGTACTACAAGCTTAGATTTCTGCAGGACAAGCAGTTTAGACCAAAGAATTTACATGTTCACATAGATAACCGAAAAGCTTGTGTAAAAAATTAAAAAAAAAAAATGAAACTAATTAAAAGAGGAAATATAAGTTGGTAGTATTTTAGTTTTACTGTAAGCTCCTTTGAATGGCGGGAAGAACAAGTTCCGACAGCTTGGAAGTGATGAAGAGCTCATCTCTAGATTTAATCAACCCAATGCGAAATTGCTTCTATGATTGCTTCACCAATTGGCTGCACGGTCCTGTACAAAGTTGCTGTATCAAAGTGCCGCCTATAACCAAGTTCAATTGCTTGGAGAATCACCGTTTTCATAACTTCTGATCCGACAGGTGGAGAAGCTGCAGTGCCAAAGCACAAAAGAGGAGGCCAAAATGTATTCTGGAATACTGAAAGAAGTTGCCTCCAAACTGCTTTACAGTAGTGTTAGTCTAGGTTCTTCATGAACTCAAAATTGTTGCTCCTGCATGCTTTGGCAAAGTAAGTAGTACTTTGTTGAACTTGGTTACTTGGGGATCTTCTTTGGATGGTTTTAGTACACGATGGCATGTGAACTTAAATTATTGCACTCAAACTTCACTGGCTATTTTTTGTAACTCTTTTATGTAGTGCTTGGCCTTTGATTAACATTTTTTTGGTGATAAAAAATTGCAGTTTGTTCTGCTTTCTTCTGTGGCCTTGGACTCAGAGCAGACTGCAAAATATGCGCCTCCGTTCCTTGTAGATATCTTCGAACACGAGTGTAGAGCTTTTGAGCTTCATTTGCTTGCCTTCACTTCCCCTACAGCAGAGGGACCATCCGCATCCAGGCGTCACCTTCCGGCCGCAGTCCAGCCCTCAAAATTTCATGTTACTTCTTTTTATCAGTAACGCTTTTTAAGCTGATTTGCGTCAAATACCACATAAATTAATGTTCAGAGTCTGCTTAATTTGTGAAGTAATTGGGATTTGGGAATTTCTCAAGGCTTTGTAAGGCGTTCATACTTCATAAAATCATGATTCCCTTTCTTCTTTTTTTCCCTCTTTCTTCTCATCCTACAACGTCTCTCTGGTGGGTTCAAAGAAGGGATAAGGTCTTGAACCACTCAAAAGTTTTCATATCTCCTCTATGTTACGATTTATTCGCACCTTCCCCACAAAGTTTGCCCATGACAATGGTAAATAAAGATAGTAGTACTAAGCTAAGAAAATTAATTATATTCAAGATTAGATAAGCCACTTAAACTACGATTTATATAAGGAACTTCAACTTCATTGGAAACTAGCTAATGCAAGAAAATTGTGAACAGTTGATCGTTGATTAGAATATAATTAGAATGTCGTGAAATTTTCAGGTTAACAAAGATGTACCATACCAGTCATATTGCCCGGAACACATGATTTAATTCAAAGTTAAAAAAGAAAAACCCCATTTAACTAAATTAATTTTAGTTTTTGATTGATTGTGGATTTGGACAAAATTTTAAAACCGAAAACCTAGATGTATATATCATTAACTCCATACCTGTAATATGGAAGTTACATGAAAATTGTTCTATATCTTTGCCATGCCGCTAATTTTCTTTCTTTTTGTTGGGCATGGGTCCCTCCTATGTGGAGGAAATACCCATTCTGCCCTTAGCCCTTTTAAATTTGAGGGCTTTTGTATTTGGCTGAAATGTGAGAGTCAGTAGCCAAAAGAAAAACAAAAAGAGGGAGGCGGCAGAGAAAGAGAGAAAAGAGTGAGTTGCACAGTTTTGATCAAGTCGTCGATCGGAGGTTCATCCGTGGTTCGATCTTCTTGATTTTCTGGCAGTGGCTACAGGATACGTAGATGCTGATTGTGTACGGTGAGAATTTCCATCTGAACACTATAAAGTACTGTTTTGTGTCCGAATAGTAGTCACGTTTTTTGGGGTGATTTCTCAACTTTCTCTCTTTGATTTTAATATCACTTGTTGATAGCTAAGTTAGAGTTGTGTACTCATTGTGTTAGCTAAATTATTGTGATATTGTAAACACACTCTCATTATAGTGGAGATTTTGACTGGACTCTTAAGTCCCGTGGTTTTTACCCTTTGATTTAAAGGGGTTTTCCACGTAAAAATTGTGTGTCTCGTGTGATTGGTTGTTGGTGATTATCCTTGGTTGAATTTGTGTTGCTGGAATATATTTATATATATCTTGTGCAATTTAGTACCATATTTACAGATCCTGTTAATTGGGAGAGAAAGAACTACCGGTTGTGTTTTCCCGATTTATTGGTAAGTTCGGTTTCTGCCCATCACACTGGTATCAGAGCTTTGGTTGTGTTGTTGTGTAATTATGGAGGCTGGCACAAGTAGAATGATTGTTTTGAATGGCACAAATTATCAATTGTGGCAGAATAAAATGAAAGACCTGTTATTTGTGAAGTCTTTGCATCTTCCTGTCTTTGCTACTCAAAAACCCGAATCTAAAAGTGATGAGGAATGGGAATTTGAGAATCAGCAGGTGTGTGCTTTTATTCGCCAATTTGTTGAGGAAAATGTTTACAATCACATTGATCAAGAGACACATGCACGTACATTGTGGAACAAGCTTGAAAACTTGTATGCTTTAAAGTCTGGCAATAACAAGTTGTTCATGCTTAAAAAGATGATGGAACTGAAGTATAAAGAAGGAACAACTGTGGCTGATCACTTGAATGAGTTTCAAGGAGTTATGAATCAGTTAATTGGTATGGGCATCAAATTTGAGGATGAAGTAGTAGGGCTTTGGTTGCTTGCTACTCTACCGGATTCTTGGGAAACATTTCGGGTTTCACTTATTAATTCTGCTCCTAATGGTGTAGTAACTTTGGAACTTGCCAAGAATGGTGTTTTGAATGAAGAAGTGAGAAGAAAGTCTCAGGGTTCTTCATCACATTCTGAGGTTCTAGTTACTGAAAATAGGGGGAGAAGTAGGAGCAAAAATGAAACGGGTAGAGATAAAAGCCGAAGCAAGTCAAGATCAAGATTTAAAAATGTTGAGTGCCATTATTGTGGCAAGATGGGCCATATCAAGAAATATTGCTACAAGTGGAGGAAAGAGAACAAAGGTGGTAGTGATAAACAAGAGAATAGGGATCATGGAAAGAATGATCGTGTTACTGCTGCTACCTCTGATGATCTGTTGGTTACTTGTGATGAGAATATGATCAACTTAGCATGCGACGAGACAAGTTGGGTAATAGACACTGGTGCTTCACTTCATGTCACGTCTAGGAAGGAATTCTTCACATCTTATACGCCTGGTAATTTTGGGGTATTGAAGATGGGTAATGATGGCTTAGCACATGTTGTTGGCATGGGAGATGTCTGTTTGGAAACTAACAATGGAACAAAGTTGACGCTGAAAAATGTCAGACATGCACCGGATATCCGTTTGAATTTGATTTCAGCGGGAAAGCTAGATGATGAGGGATTTTGTAACACCTTCAGTGATGGTCAGTGGAAATTGACTAGAGGCTCATTAGTTGTGGCTCGAGGAAAGAAGTGTTCAAATTTATATTTGATGCAGTCTTCAATTTCCAGAGGCATTGTTAATGTGACGGAAAATGATAGTTCAACTGTGCTATGGCATAAACGGCTTAGTCACATGAGTGAAAAGGGGCTTAATTGTCTGGCCAAGAAGAATCAACTTTCTGGGTTGAAGAATGCTACACTGAAGAATTGTGCTCATTGTTTGGCTGGAAAACAAAGAAGAGTTTCATTTAAGAGTCATCCTCCTTCAAGAAAATCAGATTTGCTAGAGTTGGTACATTCCGATGTTTGTGGTCCTTTGAAAGTAAGGTCGTATGGTGGTGCACTTTATTTCGTGACTTTTATTGATGACCATTCAAGAAAACTTTGGGTCTATACTTTGAAAACAAAAGACCAAGTGCTTGATGTGTTCAAACAGTTTCAGGCTTCAGTTGAAAGGCAAACTGGGAAGAAGTTGAAGTGCATCCGTTCTGATAACGGCGGCGAATATAGTGGACCATTTGATGATTATTGTCGTGCACAGGGAATCAGACATCAAAAGACACCTCCTAAGACACCACAGTTGAATGGCTTAGCCGAAAGAATGAACAGAACATTGATTGAGAGAGTCAGATGTTTGCTTTCAGATGCAAAGTTACCTAGATCTTTTTGGGGTGAAGCTTTGTATACAGTGGCACATGTGATTAATTTGTCTCCAAGTGTTCCTTTGCAAGGTGATGTTCCAGACAAAGTTTGGTTTGGTAAAGATATGTCATATGATCACCTGCGTGTGTTCGGTTGCAAGGCTTTTGTACATGTTCCAAAGGATGAGAGGTCAAAGTTAGATGCCAAGACTCGTCAATGTATCTTTGTTGGTTATGGTCAAGATGAATTTGGGTACAGGTTATATGACCCAGTTGAAAAGAAGCTTGTTAGAAGCAGAGATGTTGTTTTTGTTGAGGATCAGACCATTGATGACATTGACAAGGCGGAGAAAACCGATCCACAGAATAGTGATGACTTGACCGCCAGGGATCCAATTCCTCTAACACATCCGCCAAATCCAGTTGAGGATGGCATGCAAGAAGATGTCCATGATGACCAGCAGGGTATGGGTGATTTTGATGCTCCCATGGATAGTGTTGTGAATGATCAACACCAAGGACCTATATCTCCACCAGCAGTTCCACTTCGGAGGTCTACTAGAGATCGACAGCCTTCTGTGAGGTATTCTTCTGATCAGTATGTTCTTTTAACTGATGGGGAAGAACCGGAGTGTTATGAAGAGGCTATGGGGAGTGAATGCAAAGATCAGTGGGTTGATGCTATGAAAGATGAGCTTAAATCTTTACATGACAACAATACGTTTGAGCTGGTGAAATTGCCTAAGGGTAAAAGAGCTTTGAAAAATCGGTGGGTTTACAGGTTGAAGCAAGAAGAGAATTCTTCAACTCCACGATACAAAGCTAGATTGGTCGTCAAGGGTTTCAGTCAGAAAAAGGGGATTGATTTTGAGGAAATATTCTCTCCAGTTGTAAAAATGTCCTCTATCAGATCTATATTGAGTTTGGCATCCTATTATGACTTGGAAGTTGAGCAAATGGATGTGAAAACTGCTTTTCTTCATGGTGATTTAGAAGAAGAGCTTTACATGGAGCAGCCAGAGGGTTTCATTGCACAAGGAAAAGAGGACTATGTGTGCAAATTAAAGAAGAGCTTGTATGGTTTGAAGCAAGCTCCGAGGCAATGGTACAAGAAGTTTGAGTCTGTTATGGGGGAGCATGGCTACAAGAAGACTACTTCTGATCATTGTGTTTTTGTCAAGAAATTCTCTGGTGATGATTTTATTATTTTGTTGCTCTATGTTGATGATATGCTTATTGTTGGTCGTAATGCTTCTAAGATTAATATGTTGAAGCAAGAGTTGAGTAAATCCTTTGCGATGAAGGACTTGGGGCCAGCAAAGCAAATTCTTGGCATAAGGATCACACGTGATAGAAATGCCAAGAAATTGTGGTTATCACAAGAGAAGTACATTGAAAAAGTACTTCAAAGGTTTAGTATGGACAAAGCTAAAGTGGTGAGCACTCCTCTTGCTACACACTTTAGATTGAGTGTCAAGCAGAGTCCTTCCACAAGAGAAGAGAAGGAAGACATGCAGAAGGTTCCTTATGCTTCAGCCGTGGGTAGTTTGATGTATGCAATGGTATGCACAAGACCTGACTTAGCTCATTCTGTTGGCACCGTCAGTCGGTTTCTTTCTAATCCAGGCAGAGAGCATTGGAATGCAGTGAAGTGGATTATGAGATATCTTCGGGGTACTTCCAACTTGAAACTTTGTTTCGGCAATGAGAAACCTGTTCTAGTTGGTTATACAGATTCTGATATGGCTGGAGACATTGATTCCAGAAAGTCCACTTCGGGTTACTTAATTACTTCTGCAGGGGGAGCTGTGGCTTGGCAATCCAGATTGCAAAAATGTGTTGCATTGTCCACTACTGAGTCAGAGTTCATTGCAGTGACCGAAGCGTGCAAGGAGTTGCTTTGGATGAAGAGATTTATGCAAGAACTTGGCTTTACCCAAGAGAGGTATGTTTTATTTTGTGATAGCCAAAGCGCTATTCATCTTGGTAAGAATTCAACCTTTCATGCTAGGTCTAAACATATCGATGTAAGGTATCATTGGATACGAGATGTTCTCGATGCTAAATTGTTAGAACTTGAAAAAATTCATACTGATGATAATGGTGCTGATATGTTGACTAAAGCCTTACCAAGAGAAAAGTTTGAAATATGTTGTTTGATCGCCGGGATGGCGAACACCTCCACATAGTCGGGAGGGGGAGATTTGTTGGGCATGGGTCCCTCCTATGTGGAGGAAATACCCATTCTGCCCTTAGCCCTTTTAAATTTGAGGGCTTTTGTATTTGGCTGAAATGTGAGAGTCAGTAGCCAAAAGAAAAACAAAAAGAGGGAGGCGGCAGAGAAAGAGAGAAAAGAGTGAGTTGCACAGTTTTGATCAAGTCGTCGATCGGAGGTTCATCCGTGGTTCGATCTTCTTGATTTTCTGGCAGTGGCTACAGGATACGTAGATGCTGATTGTGTACGGTGAGAATTTCCATCTGAACACTATAAAGTACTGTTTTGTGTCCGAATAGTAGTCACGTTTTTTGGGGTGATTTCTCAACTTTCTCTCTTTGATTTTAATATCACTTGTTGATAGCTAAGTTAGAGTTGTGTACTCATTGTGTTAGCTAAATTATTGTGATATTGTAAACACACTCTCATTATAGTGGAGATTTTGACTGGACTCTTAAGTCCCGTGGTTTTTACCCTTTGATTTAAAGGGGTTTTCCACGTAAAAATTGTGTGTCTCGTGTGATTGGTTGTTGGTGATTATCCTTGGTTGAATTTGTGTTGCTGGAATATATTTATATATATCTTGTGCAATTTAGTACCATATTTACAGATCCTGTTAATTGGGAGAGAAAGAACTACCGGTTGTGTTTTCCCGATTTATTGGTAAGTTCGGTTTCTGCCCATCACTTTTTTTGGATATATCATATTAAAGTTATGTTATCTTTTATTTATTAAGTTTTGGTAATTGATTTTAAGTTGGATACTTAACATAATATCAGAGCCCAAATTTTGTTATGTTATTTTTGCATGTTACTCATGTCTGTTACCCCTTCTGAGTTTATCACGTCATAAGCTTTTCTGTTTTCGTCTATACATGATAAGGCTTGTTAATTATCTTACATCTATTAAGTTTTGATTTTTTTTTTTTATCTTATATTCAATTTGAAACTTTATACTTATAATTAACTGATTTTAAATTAAATGCTGTAAGTTTTGAAATTCAACTTTGGAAATTGGTCATTGAAAAAAAAAAAACTCTATTACGACATTGAAAATTTCATACGAGTTCTAGAAATACCGTAAAGATTTGCTGCTAATTCTTCCATATAATAATAATGTTTATATTGGAAAATTGTCTTGAAAATGAAATAAAACTATTCTCATGGCATTGTGACTTAGACAGCTGATGACAATCAACACCCAAAACCTAACTTCTAAGTTCTGAAAGAGTCACGGTCAGAATTTTGGATTAATGGACAAACTTGATTGACAAGGATATTTGACCAACCCCTGAATAAATTACAGGTTGCCAACATTTCTCAACTTCTATCATATATCTTCATTAATTCAATACGTATGATACTAAATTTTTAAAATATTCTTTAACCTATATTATGTATTTTTAAAGAATATTTTTAAAAATATATATAAATTATTTTTTTTATAATTTATTTTGAAATATAATCTTTCGTTATTCTCGACAGACCAATTAGACACTTCCCCGTCCATCAAAACCGTTTCCATAGTTCGGAAGAAATTTAAAAAAACAAAAAGAGAAAATCCTCTATGAACAAATCATATACAAAAAATGAAAGCATATTAATCATAAAAATGTAGATTTTTGTTGTACAAACTATAATATTCTAACAAACGGAGAAGAGAAGTGAACAAACAAAAATAAAAGAGGAAAGAAAGGAGGAATCGAACTGTATGTTTTGCATCAATAAACATATATATGATGTTATTAATGGGTTGTCTTGCTGCACTTTTCTTTTATCCAAATTAATACCCGCAGCTGCTCCTAACTTAGCTTTCTTCATGCCTGTTACTGATGGACTTTCGTTTTGCCTAGGCTGCTCCTAGCCGTTTCAACTTTCTTTGAATACTTCGGCTGCATATAAATGCAGCCGAACCCACGTTTTGCTGCGATTTTGAACTTTTTTCGGGTTCAATGGCACCATTGAAGTGTTTGAGTAACGAGTATGGCATGGTGAAGTCATTCTTATTGGGTACACTCTCGGTTTTCATTGTAGTTTTTGACTCCATTGAAAAAAAAAAAAAAATTTCTCACCGGATTTTTCTTTCAATTGTACTCATGCTGTTTTTTTAACCCTTGAAGTTATAGTGATTGAACAAAAATATCTTTGCCACTTAACCTTTTATTATTTTTTTTCATTTTACCTTTTATTTTAAAATAAATTTATTAATTTAATATAATAAATAAATTTTATTACATAATAATAAACTAATAAATAAATTTTATTATTATATAGTAAATTAATAAATAATAATATGTAAATTAATATTTCGAACGAAAATTCCTTCCAAATTTTTAAAAAATTGATGGAATTTTTTTTTTTATTTTGGAAAAAAAATTAGGAACAGAAATTCCGTTTTTTTTTTTCTCTTTTCTCTCTTCTTCTCTCTTCCCTTCCTCGCGCCCCAACCCCCTCCCTCTCTCTTGCGCCAACCCAAGTACCCCTTTGCCCTCGCACAGTCCCTCCCTCGCCATCTGGCAGTCCAGACTTTGTCCTGCCTCCTCTCTTTTCTTATTTCTCTTTCCTTTCCTTTTTCCTCCTCATTTTCCTTTCTTTTTCCTCCAGCCGGCGGCAAAATATTTTTCGAGGTTGTGATTTTTTGTGATCATACACTTATTGAGATAATTTATTTAAGTTTTAATAATATTTGTGCTTGTGTTATTAAGATAATATATTTGTGTTTGTGTTATTGAGGTTATTTGAATGTATAAATTAAACATAATATATTTGTGTTGATAGTAATTATGTTATTGAGACAATATGGTTGAATATATGTTCTATATTCCGAGAATTTGATGTCTTCACATTTGACTTAATGGATTAGGATTGGATAATGGATAGAGATAAGTCTTGGATGTATAATCGGTTGGATGCAGATGGATATATTGCTAATGATTTTTTGGAGGGAGTCGAATTTTTTTTAGCTTTTGCATATTCCCAGACTGAGTACGTGAGAGAGAACATAATTAGATGTCCTTGTCCTAAATGTCAGAATAATTGATTTGTAGAAACCGATGTAGTGTGTAAGTACTTGTATTACAGAGGTTAGTAATGATTACTTAATTTGGGATGCACACGGGGAAGCTCATCAATGTCAATCATCAAGGAGTAATGATGATGTTGAGCCAATAAGTGATGTACAGAGAGAGAATCCATATGCGAGAATGGTTATGAATGCTCTAAATCCGAATTTTAACTTGCCTGGTAATTATAGTGACGAATCAATGTTTCAGGGTCTTTAACCGATTCAAGGTCAACAAACTTTTACTCTTTGATGTATGAAGCAGATGAATCATTATGGCCAAGGTGTTCAAAGCATACAACCTTATTTGTTGTGTCACAACTGTTAAATGGGAAGTCAGAATTTAACATGAGTGAAGCGTGTTTTGATCGTCGATGGTTATGATAAAAGGTATGTTGCCATAAGATAATAATTTACTTGAGAACTTTTACAGAATGAAGAAAAAGATGGCCTAATTTGGATTGGATTATGTTAGGGTACATGCATGCCCGAATAATTGCTTGTTGTTTTATAGCGAGACTGTCGAGTTGACGTATTGTCAAGTATGTGGTCATCCTCGATATAAACCAAACAAATTAAGTGTCGAGAAAGCAAAAAAAAATTCCTTATAAGATTCTCCGTTATTTGTCTCTTATACTGAGACTGCAAAGACTATATATGTCAATAATAACTGTTGAATATATGACGTGGCATGCACATAACTTAAGGGATGATGAAGTGTTGATTCATCCTATTGATGGTGGGGCTTGGCAAGACTTCAATCGTAATCACTCGTCTTTTGCAGTTGAAGCTCGAAATGTGAGAATGGTTTTATGTGTAGATGGTTTTTGTCCATACTTTTGTTGGTTGGTAATGCTTGTTGTACACAATTTACCACCATAGATGTGTATAAAACAACCATATTTATTTCTTAATATGGTAATTCCGGCCCCAAATAATACATCACAGAAAATTGATGTTTTCCTCCGACCTTTAATAGATTAGTTGAAATTATTGCAGAATCATGATATTCCGACTTATGATGGGTATAGAAAAGAAAATTTTGTATTAATGGTTGCACTATTATGGACAATTAATGACTTTCTTGCGTACGGTATGTTATCAAGATGGAGTACACACGGAAGATTAACTTGTCCTTATTGTATGGAAAAAGTAAAGTCATTCAGATTGTGTTATGACAAGAAACCTTGCTTTTTTATTATCATCGCCAATTCTTGCTCTTAAATCATCTCTTTAGAAGATAAAGAGATAAATTTCGTCGAAGAGTTAAGCATGACTCTCCCATTGAGAGATTATTCGAGGAGGCAATTTTGGAACAGATAGATTGCTTTTGGAACAGATAGATTGCTTTTGGAATATCACATTTGGGAAAAAATATAGCAACGAAAAGCTGATGGAATTCAAGGAAAGTCATAATTGGATGAACAAGAGTATATTTTGGGAGTTTTCGTATTAGCATAAAAAAATCTCATTCGTCATAATTTGGATTTTATGTATATTGAGATGAATATGTTCGACAATGTTTTCAACACAATGATGGATGTCAAGGGCAAAACAAAAAACAATATAAAGGCTAGAATGGATTTACCACAACTTTGCAGACGTCCTGAATTAAAGTTGGTGGAAAGCAATGGAAAAACATACAAGCCTAAAGCCACCTATACTTCAAAAACAAAAAAAAACAAAAAAAAAAAAAAAAAGAGTTTATGCTTGGGTGAAAAAATTACGACTTCCTAATGGATTTGCCTCAAATATTGATCGTTGTGCAAAGTGACTGAAGGGAGATTTTATAGCATGAAATGTCATGATTGTCATATCTTTATGCAGCAATTGCTTCCAATTGTGTTTTGTGATTTTGTTCCAAACACAATATGGTATACAATTACAAAGCTATCTCATTTATTTAGAGATCTATGCTCCACCGAAATTCATGTCGAGCATATGGAGATGCTGGAAATAAATATTGTTGAAGCCATTTGCAAAATGAAGAAAATCTTTCCTCCTGCATTTTTTGATTCAATGAAACATTTGCCTATTTACCTATCTTACGAGGCTAAAGTTGATAGACATGTCCATTATCGATGGATGTATCCATTTGAAATGTACTAAGTTTGAATTTCAATTTATATATAACATTTATACATTACCTAAATTTGCATATTCGTTTTTTTTTTTCGTTTATAACTCTTAGGTTCTTGTATCATCTAAAAGGAAAAGTGAAAAATCCCACATATGTAGAAGGGTCTATAGTAAAGGCATATATTATGAAAGAAATTTCATTCTTTTATGTCTTGTACTTTGAACCAAATGTACAAACAATATTTACTCGATTGCCATGAAATGATGATGGGGGATATATGGATCTAATGTGAGAACTTTCAATTTTCACACATCTGATTGGACGAAAATAAGGCTCGTTATCTAGACCACGATAGTACGATGCAAATGAAATATATATTTTAATGAATTGCGAAGAGGTCATACCTTACATTGAGTAAAAATCTTTGTAACTTTCATATATTGCAAGGTAATATAGTAATTATTTTAATTCATATAATAATCCATATTAGGGTGTTTGATGAGATGGTGAAAAGCAATGCACCAAACTTCAGCGATGCCGAGTTAGAGAAAATTCGTACAGCAAGATTTAAAATATGGTTTAAGGAATATGTAAGTTATTTCATAATGGTTGCAAACATGATGCTATAGTTTAAACTTGTTGTTTAATAATTTTGTTATTTCTCATAGGTTCAGCAGATTTTTGTTCGAGCTGACCCTCGTATTATTGAGCTATCCCATAGTCCAAGACGTATGGTATGGTGTTATCAAGGAAATTTCGTTAATATTTTCTAGTTCGATAGATTGGATTATGGATAAACTCGAAAAATCATGAATAGCGGTGTATGTGTGAAAGGCGACTATTATAATGATTGTAGAGACGACTTGTATGGAATATTGGTAGATATTATCGAGTTGAAATATTTTGGTAGGGTAAATCGGGTCGTACTTTTTAAATATCGCTAGTTTGATACGGGTAAAGGTATTCGGGTATATCTCCATAATGCTCTTATTGAAATAAAGTATAAGTCAATACTTGCAAGTAATGAACCTTTTGTTTTAGCCCAACAATGTCAACAAGTCTACAACAGTAGTTATCCTTCAATAAGAAGAGAATATCGGGATTGGTAAGTTGTCTTCAAAACAAAGGCTAGGAGTAGATTTGACCTTCGAAGTCGTGCAGAAGACATAATCAATCTTAACGAAAGGGTTTATCAAGAAATGAAAGTGTTTATTCTAACAATTTTAACATATTAAGAAGATCTTGACAATCCTCGACATCTTGTTCATGGTGAATTAGAAGAAGTAAGTTTTGTTATAGCACAACATCAAGAATAAAATGATGATGATGAAGAAGGAGAATTTGGAGAAGATGAAGAAGAAGACGAACAGGAAGAAGAGCAAGGTGAAAAATAAAACAAAGAAGAAGACAACGGTGATGATGATGATTAGAAACTAAAAGTTAGAAAAATTTCACATACTTTAATATTTTATTTTCTTCATTTTGTAGTATGTTTTTGTTATAGTCATAACATGTTATCATATGTTTGTTCATTTAAAAAGTTATTTAATTTGAAGTAAATTTATATTTTGTTTCTATAAATTCAATTATTTATTTACTAATAATTTTTGTGTATTTCTTATTACAGATAAAATGTAGTGAGTCAGACAAAGTGGAGAGAAAGCACGAGGTGAAATATGGGTTGCTTTCAAAGTAGCCAGTAGACGATGAGGATCATTTGAAGGCCCTTCGTTGCCACGTATGCCAACTCAATCGCTTCCCTTAGACTGCCTCCCCTCCATGGTACTTTTGGACATAGATCGGTACCTGATCAATGACCCACTACCGATGGATGTCCTTGAAGGAAATGAACTGGACACCGAGGTACTTGAATCGGAGATCCCCCAGGTACCAATAGCTAATAGTATGTCTTTTGGCAGCTCAAGGAAATGAGGTAGAGGTTGGACTAAATGTTTGTTGAAGCCGCCTAATCCTGCTAACAAGTTCCGGCCGACATATCTACAAGACACGTAAGTTCATTGCATTTTCTTAATTTCATTTTTTTTAAAAAAACAGTTAATTAGACTTACTCCTATAAATTGGACTGAAATGCTTTAATTTTTATAGTACTTTCTTGGAAAGTCACGTCAAATCCACTATTGTCTCATTGATAAGACAATACTTCAATGGACCATGGCCGACTTAGAAAAAGGTTTCCTCCAATGTAACGAATCTATGTGGGATTTATTTGAGGTATCATTTGCTTTTATAAATATATATCATTATTTTAATTTACTTAACTGAACATGTTTATTTTTATATACTAATTAATATTATGTCATTGTAGCAAAAATGCATGTGATCTCCCGAACAAACACCTCTCGTTAGAAAGATACATGTGGGAGGCCACATGTAAGGAATGGATGAAGAACATGTTCGGAACTGAGAGAAAAAATGCTATGATCGTATTTGGGACTGATAAAATAGAAGAATGCAAAGGATACAAATGTGACTAGATAGCTGTTGATGTTTGGGATGATATTGACATCTTGTGGAGTACTGACGTTTGGACAAAAAAGTCCCAACAGACCAAAACTAATTGAAACACGAAAAAGGAAAGAAGTATTACGAAGCAAACAGAAGGATCATCTCCTTTTCTACTTCATGCACACCAGATGGTAAGAAGTTTTTGTATCTCCGACATAATTTATATATTGAAAAGTTTTATATTAAGTTATATTCCATTAATTGTTTTAAAAAAAATAGTTATGTGTTTTGGAATTTAATTAAATGTAGTCACAAGAGATGAACTGGCAAGCTACCTTCAAAGAAACATTTGATCGCACCATAAAGGTGTAGGTGGATATGGTGATTACGTGAACAATAAGTCTAGGATTGTTAGTGTAAGTTTTTAACTTTATAAATTTATGTTTTTAATTTAATTTTATATTATTTAATTATCTATATTTTATGTTTCCTATAACTAAATAGTTTATATATCAATTATAATGTATTAATTTAACTATATTTTAATGTTTAAAATTGTAAGAAAGCTATAATGCTTTTTTGCAGCAAAGGTATGGCGACGATTCATCTACATATCTGGAATTCGATACCAGGTCTGGTCTTAAGCTATTAGGGGCATTTAGACTACTTGAACTCATATTTATGGGTTTGGAATAAGACCACGTACTCGGGATGTTTTTCCCTCTACCAGCTCTAGTTCAGAAGCGAGCAGCTACTTTGTATATGGTCCTTCCGTTACACCACAGTGGGCGGTAGTTGAGTCCAAGGCAGTGCAACTCTTGCAGCAAAATTTTGACCACTTACAAAATGAGGTCAAGGAAATAAAAGATGTTTTACTTGGCTTGAGGCAAATGTTCGAACCTATGGCGTAATCACGTGGTGGAGCTAGAACTTCTGGTGTAGGAGACAATGGTGGTAGTTATGGAGGTGGATCCGGTGGCGATTCGAGACTTTGATTCCATTCATGAC
This sequence comes from Fremontodendron californicum, assembly GCA_030761205.1. Taxonomy (NCBI): domain Eukaryota; kingdom Viridiplantae; phylum Streptophyta; class Magnoliopsida; order Malvales; family Malvaceae; genus Fremontodendron; species Fremontodendron californicum. Next base: position 15,898,211 of record JAULJL010000013.1, on the reverse strand, counting down.
AATATGTTTAAAACAATTTTTAGTAGTTTGTTATTCGAATATTACTATACTTTTTTAATTATTTATGAAATTTTATTTATTTATGGTGATTTTTATTTATATCGTATTAAATTTTTATATTATAAATTGCTGTAATTTATAAGTTAATTGTCTAAAAATATTAAAATTAAATATTAAAAAATTGGAAATTGGAAAAATTAACAAAATTATTTTTGACGGATTTAAATTACCGACGGAATTCCTTCAGTACTAAAGCCAATTACCGACGAAATTCTAACGGAAATATATATTTTTTTGACTGATTTTCGTCGGTATTAGTTTATTTCTGACAGAATGTCATCAGTAATAAAGAATAATATCAACGGAATTCAATCGAAAATAGTCTATTTTTGACGGATTTGCTTTTTTTTTTAAAATAAATTGGTAAAAAAAATATTTTGATGAAAAATTCCATTGGAAATGCTTTAAATCCGTCGAAAATATCTTTTAGACGGGCTTTTCTCAACGAAAAATTTCGTCAAAAATGTCAAAATATTTTCAACAAATAAGTATTAGCAACTTTAGCATTTCTGACGAAAAGTTTTATTGAAAAAGTCTTCTATGATGGAATTACTGCATTTTTCGACCAAAATTTTCATCAAAAATGAGTTTTTCTCTTGTAGTGATGGTGTAATATTCTAAGACAAGCAATCCAATGGAAGTTTCCTACACTACAAAAACTTTGATGTTTGACAACAAAAAATTTATATTATGTTGTAAATAGTTGTATTACAGAAAAGTATCTATACTAATATTAAAAAAAAAAAATTGAGTTGGTGTTATAAGTTAATAAGACACCAATTCAATTTAAAAAAATAACAAAAAACCAAAATTAAAATAATAGCAAAAAATAATAAAAATATATTTATGACTTTTAAAATTTTTAAACTGAGTTTATATTTTTCAAAATTTCTCTGATGTTAATTTACGTAAATTTAATTTTAACAAAAACAGTTTTTCAACTTTCCTTTTCTCTATTATTGCATTACTATTACGGTATGTTTTTATTTACTTTGATAATTATTTTAATATTGTGAAGAAAATATCACATTTTGTTGCGCAAAACAGTTATTGCAATATAAAACTTTTTATGTTGTAGAAAATATTATGCAAATAGTTATAATGTGTTGCAATTTTTATACAAGATGAAATTTATTGTAGCTTTAGGTAATGGTAACCTATTGTTAAAGTTGTTGGCTAGGCTTTTCAGGAAAGAAAAATGTTGTTAGCTGGGTTGATTAATTATTTGCTATGGCTTAAGGCTGCTTTGGCTAGACCAAAGTCTAGGGTAGGGTGGTGGCGGAAACGTGCATGGGGAAGAAATGACACGTGCTTTTTATTCAAATCCTTGGCGTAGATCGACGGCTTTCCTAAGATAAGGCCATGGATAGTGGACCTTTACCAACGAATTTTTATTTTATATTGTTTAATTCGAAGTCCCGAAGTTAGAAGTACTTGGAATTTTTATTTCTTTTTTTTTAATGTATGACAAGAAAAAGAAATTCTTGGGGCTAACAACTTAATATTGCGTCCATTGCTTCATTTAAAGTTTGGTGAAAAAACAAGGTTAAATTGCTTTTGATAATCCAACTAAATCTGTAACTAGCAATTGCATCCTAACATTTCCCCATTGCACCTTAAGATTTAAGAGTATACCCCAATCTAGTTAGAAATTATTTCGCAAAAACTAACTGAAAATGATGATAAAAAAATCGAACTATAGTGTTTTGGAATAACATTGAATATTACAATTAAAATCTCCATCCATCCTCAACGTTTATATCAATTTATATAGAAAAATTATCTCATCAATCATTAATAGAGTTTTTAGATTTTATAAATAAGATTAGCATACAGGATGACACATGCCCTTAATGTATATTTAAAAAATAAAAAATTAATTTAAAAAAATAAATGAGACATGTGATTTTTTTTATTTTGTTTATGAAATTAAAAAATTTCACTGTCAGTGTATAAAAAACGAACTCAATTTATATATACATATTATCATTATTTTATATTTCACACAATTTAACACAATAAAAAAGTAATAATCATGTTTGTGATAACAGTTCAGTTCGGTTATGAAAAAAATTACAGTTAATTTGCAGTATTTTGATTTTTTATAAATTGAATCGAATAACATCAAAACAGAACCGACTTGAATCAAATTCCATTAGTTCAGATTGGTTCGGTTCATTAATTTTAAATTTTTTAAAAATTATCTTTTTTATAACATTTTTAAGTTTTTTTTTTACTAATTTAATAATAAAATATTTATTTTATATTATAAAAATAAAAAAAATAATTAAGAAACTAATTAAAAGTAGAATTCAGTTCAATTTGAATAATTATGATTTTTTAACTTATGAATCGAAAATCGAATCGGACCGAATAAACTTAATATTACCCAAATCGAATTCGAACTGAATTTAATAAAAATCGAATCGAACATTACAGTTCAAATCGATTTTCAGTTTTTTGGATTTTTTTACTTTTTTTTTTAGCCTTAAGTTTTTCTGCTCCTCGTAGGTTAACTAATGACTATACAACTAGTACTTCCAAATATATTAAGGTTCTGTTCGGTTCTCGCTTTTACTATTTAATATATGAGTAATAAATGATAAATAATAAAAAATAAAAAACAAAAACACCAATTATACGAAGCCTAAATATTAGGCAAATCACACGAATAAAAGAAGTTAATTGTTAATGAATGTGATTAGCTTAGCTTTCTGCACAGAAAAATTACTTAACAAATGCAAAATCAGTTGAACATGCGACTAATAATCTGTTGGGGTTTATGATGACTAACTCAGACTTAACTACAAAAAGTTTTGATTCCTTCCTCCTTGCCTGGAGAGCGGCAGTCCACAAATTTTTTTCTTAAAATATCAGTATTATTTATTAATTATTAATTTGCGGTGACGGTGTCGTTGTCTTATATTAGGGGAGTTCTACCGTAAGTTTCTTACGGTAAGGTTGTGGTAAGCTCCAAATTGGGAAACCTGAGTAGCATGTTACCAGGTTGCAATTTTTTACATATGCACTTGATAAATTACATATCAACTTGGACGAATTACATATAAAATATGAAAAATTACATATCAACTTGAGAAATTGAAAAATTACATATGGACTTGATAAATTACAAATGAACATGAAAAATTACATATGAAAAATTACATATGAACATGAGAAATTACATATGAACTTGGAGAATTACATATGGACTTGATAAATTACATATGAACTTGAGAAATTCCCGAATTACATATGGACATGGAAAATTACATATGAACTTGGAGAATTACATATGGACTTGATAAATTACATATGGACTTGATAAATTCCCGAATTACATATGGACATGGAAAATTACATATGAACTTGGAGAATTAAATATGGACTTGATAAATTACATATGAACTTGAGAAATTCCCGAATTACATATGGACATGGAAAATTACATATGAACTTGGAGAATTACATATGGACTTGATAAATTACATATGAACTTGAAAAAATCCCGAATTACATATGGACATGGAAAATTACATATGAACTTGGAGAATTACATATGGACTTGATAAATTACATATAAACTTGAGAAATTCCCGGATTACATATGGACATGGAAAATTACATATGAACTTGGAGAATTACATATGGACTTGATAAATTACATATGAACTTGAGAAATTCCCGAATTACATATGGACATGAAAAATTACATATGAACTTGGAGAATTACATATGGACTTGGTAAATTACATATGAACTTGAGAAATTCCCAAATTACATATGGACATGGGAAATTACATATGAACTTGGAGAATTACATATGGACTTGATAAATTACATATGAACTTGAGAAATTCCCGAATTACATATGGACAGGGAAAATTACATATGAACTTGGAGAATTACATATGGGCTTGATAAATTACATATGAACTTGAGAAATTCCCGAATTACATATGGACATGGAAAATTACATATGAACTTGGAGAATTACATATGGACTTGATAAATTACATATGAACTTGAGAAATTCCCGAATTACATATGGACATGGAAAATTACATATAAACTTGGAGAATTACATATGGACATGATAAATTACATATGAACTTGAGAAATTCCCGAATTACATATGGACATGGAAAATTACATATGAACTTGGAGAACTACATATGGACTTGATAAATTACATATGAACTTGAGAAATTCCCGAATTACATATGGACATGGAAAATTACATATGAACTTGGAGAATTACATATGGACTTGGTAAATTACATATGAACTTGAGAAATTCCCAAATTACATATGGACATGGGAAATTACATATGAACTTGGAGAATTACATATGGACTTGATAAATTACATATGAACTTGAGAAATTCCCGAATTACATATGGACAGGGAAAATTACATATGAACTTGGAGAATTACATATGGACTTGATAAATTACATATAAACTTGAGAAATTCCCGAATTACATATGGACATGGAAAATTACATATGAACTTGGAGAATTACATATGGACTTCATAAATTACATATGAACTTGAGAAATTCCCGAATTACATATGGACATGGAAAATTACATATGAACTTGGAGAATTACATATGGACTTGATAAATTACATATGGACTTGAGAAATTCCCGAATTACTTATGGACATGGAAAATTACATATGAACTTGGAGAATTACATATGGACTTGATAAATTACATATGAACTTGAGAAATTCCCGAATTACATATGGACATGGAAAATTACATATGAACTTGGAGAATTACATATGGACTTGATAAATTACATATGAACTTGAGAAATTCCCGAATTACATATGGACATGGAAAATTACATATGAACTTGGAGAATTACATATGGACTTGATAAATTACATATGAACTTGAGAAATTCCCGAATTACATATGGACATGGAAAATTACATATGAACTTGGAGAATTACATATGGACTTGATAAATTACATATGAACTTGAGAAATTCCCGAATTACATATGGACATGGAAAATTACATATGAACTTGGAGAATTACATATGGACTTGATAAATTACATATGAACTTGAGAAATTCCCGAATTACATATGGACATGGGAAATTACATATGAACTTGGAGAATTACATATGGACTTGATAAATTACATATGAACTTGAGAAATTCTCGAATTACATATGGACATGGGAAATTACATATGAACTTGGAGAATTACATATGGACTTGATAAATTACATATGAACTTGAGAAATTCCCGAATTACATATGGACATGGAAAATTACATATGAACTTGGAGAATTACATATGGACTTGATAAATTACATATGAACTTGAGAAATTCCCGAATTACATATGGACATGGGAAATTACATATGAACTTGGAGAATTACATATGGACTTGATAAATTACATATGAACTTGAGAAATTCTCGAATTACATATGGACATGGGAAATTACATATGAACTTGGAGAATTACATATGGGCTTGATAAATTACATATGAACTTGAGAAATTCCCGAATTACATATGGACATGGAAAATTACATATGAACTTGGAGAATTACATATGGACTTGATAAATTACATATGAACTTGAGAAATTCCCGAATTACATATGGACATGGAAAATTACATATGAACTTGGAGAATTACATATGGACTTGATAAATTCCATATGAACTTGAGAAATTCCCGAATTACATATGGACATGGAAAATTACATATGAACTTGGAGAATTACATATGGACTTGATAAATTACATATGAACTTGAGAAATTCCCGAATTACATATGGACATGGAAAATTACATATGAACTTGGAGAATTACATATGGACTTGATAAATTACATATGAACTTGAGAAATTCTCGAATTACTTATGGACATGGGAAATTACATATGAACTTGGAGAATTACATATGGACTTGATAAATTACATATGAACTTGAGAAATTCCCGAATTACATATGGACATGGAAAATTACATATGAACTTGGAAAATTACATATGGACTTGATAAATTACATATGAACTTGAGAAATTCCCGAATTACATATGAACATGATAAATTACATATGCACTTGACAAATTACATATGAACTTGACAAATTACATATGAACTTGAGAAATTTCCGTATTACATATAAATATAAAAAATTACATCTAAATATAACAAATCATTACAAATTTGATTACTTAACATATAAACGTGCTAAATAAAATATAAATATAATAAATTACATTAAAAATAAAAAAATATTTATATGTTTAGAAATTATGTTTTTATCACTTAACATTAATAAAAATAATTATTGATTTAGTTACAGATAAAATAACATTATTTTAACTTACATAGACATATTTAATTGGATAATATTGCTTCACCCACTTCTTTAAATTGTTAACAGACAATTACATATGGTAGGTAAACATAATTAATGACATTGTTTAAATAACTACATCTCTATATTAAATGCATTCCTTATTACTCACCTACTTTAGTTGCTGAGATATGGGTTTTGTTTTCTTATTTGCTGAGTTTTAGCTGAGACAGGTTTAGGCTTCTACGAAAGCTCAACAGACGTGGTTTCTGTTCTACGAAAGTGCAACAGCTGAGATATTGAAGCACATTATTCAACCAAATATTCCATACAAAAGGTTAGTATACAATGTTTAAGTTATATAATTTTCATGGAATCAGCTTTTTTACTTCTTATAAAATGTGTAATATTCAAAAATATTTTCATGGGTTAGTGAATAGAATGTTTAACTAATACAATTCTCATGAAACCGGTTATTTTAGTGGTCATAAATTATATAATATTCATAATTGCATATTTTCATGGGTAGTGATTTTGATGGGTTACTTAATAGAATGTTTAAGTTATAGCATTTACATGTTAATTTTACTTGTTTAGGGAATATCTAAATTTTAAGTAATACAATTTAATGTATTGCCGAAGAAAGATATATGTTTTTTTGTTTTTATTTTTCTTCAGAATTATAATGGATTCTAGAACACAAGATTTTCATGAGGATCGTCCTTCGAATTCAGAATCTCCTAATGCTGTTGAATGTGAAGGTTCAATTTCTCATAATAATAAGGATTTCAGTAGATTATGTAGAGAAGATATAATAGGTATGAGTTTTGATTCATTGGATGCTGCATGGGAATTTTACAAGGCATACGCTTTTCAGAAGGGTTTTGGTGTTCGTCGGGGAAGTACAAGACGTAATGATACTGGTGATCTTGTAGGTCAATAATTTTGTTGTACAAAAGAAGGATTCAAGATTGACAAAATAGAACACTGCAATCGTAAAAGAAATGCTAGACCGTTGTCTAGAACCGGATGTAAGGCTAGTGTACGTGTCAACATGCAGTGTTTTGGGAAGTGGGTAATCACATATTGTGAGGACGTTCATAATCATGATATGTGTGATTCTTCTCATAAACATTTTATTCGGTCACATCGAGAAATTAAAGATTCAGATTTAGCTGAAGCTAAAGCTATGAAATCTGTTGGGGTCTGTACATCACAGATCATGAACTACCTTGTTCAAGAAGCTGGTGGATTCCAAAATGTTGGTTTTGTTGCAAAAGACCTGTACAACGCGCTACATGCCTGCAGTAAAGCTGAAATAGCGGATGGCGATGTGAATGCTGTTATTTCTTACTTTGAAATGAAGAAGGAATTGGATATTGGTTTTTATATGAAATATAGCACTGATGATGATACGCGATTGCATAATCTCTTTTGGGCAGATGCTACTTCACGGTCGGACTATGCATGCTTTGGGGATGTTATAGCGTTCGACACCACGTATAAGAAGAATGCTTATGATAGGCCTCTGATGCCTATAGTCGGTGTCAATCACCATCATCAAACAATTGTTTTTGGAGTTGCTGTACTTGCTGATGAGACAACTGATAGCTTTGTGTGGGTTTTGAGAACTTTCCTAGAAGCAATGCATAACAAACGTCCTATTTCAGTTGTTACTGACGGGGATAGGGCAATGCAAAGAGCAATTAGAACTGTTTTTCCCGATGCTAGACACAGACTTTGTACGTGGCACCTAGCTCGCAATGCACAGGCAAATATCAGTGATCCATTATTTGCTAAGGCATTTTGTAGATGCATGACTTCATGGTGGACACCGAATGATTTTGAACGTGAGTGGACTGTAATGATCAGACAATTTAATGTTGAAAAGCACCCTTGGGTAGTCGAAAAAGATAGAACTAGGGACATGTGGGCACAAGCATATATTACAGGACAATTTTTTGGGACATTACGAACCACACAAAGGTGTGAGTCCTTGAACGCTTCGCTTGCTATATACTTGAAGTCCAAAAAAACATATCTTGACTTTGTTCGTTCAATTGATCAAGGGGTTAGTAGAATACGGACCAAGGAATTGGAGGCTGATTACTTCAGTAAGAAAACAAGGCCAACCCATTTAAGCAAGTTAGATGACATTGAAGGTCATGCGGCAACTATGTACACAAGGGAATCATTCTCTCTTTTCCAAGACGAGCTTCAGCAGGAGACGTTGTATCGTATCCGTGAACCAATTGTAGAAAATGAATTAACGCGAACCTATTATTTAGCGAAGTACAAGGAACCTGACCGAAGGGTTGTAGTTGTCTTTGATGCAGCTGCGCAAACTATTGAGTGTTCTTGCCAAAAATTTGAGACAGTTGGGTTGCCTTGTAGGCATCAAATTCATGTGATGAAGCTTGAAGATATGTCTGATATTCCTGCATCTTTGATTATGCATCGATGGACGAAAAATGCCAAACTGTGTGCCCCATCGTTTGTGCAGAATGATGTTGCACCCGAGATGATGCAAATGGTGCGGTATGCATCACTAAGTTCTAGTTGTAACCGAATATGCTATGTAGCATCCAAAACAGGTGAGTCGTTTAATAGAGCAAGAATTGAAATTAATAGATTGACTGTTGAAATGGAGGAATTGTGTGAGCTGAATGATCTCGTAGCTGAGATCTCAAAGATGGGAAAAGTACTAGACCCTATTACGAGAGGGGGTAAAAGGAAAGAAGTAGGGAAAAAGCAAACACCGTTCAAAGTCAGAAAGTGTGGGTACTGCAGAATGGAGGGACATAGTAAAGTTACTTGCCCACTTTTGAAACTTGGAATGCAAAGTGCTGGTCTCGACAACCTTACTTCTAATAGTGACAATGAGTTCCAATATTCAGTACAACATGTGAGATTTACATTACTTATAATTTGTGTTTTTAAAGTTTTAACAGTATGATGTTCGGTGAATAATTACCTTAAATCCTCATAGGGAGAATGTGAAGTGGAGACGGAAGCCTTTTTCCCAACTATGCATGCTGAAGAGAACGAGAAGATGCAGGTAATGTTTAGTTTTATTTCCTCTACGCTTTTATTGGTTTCGGGTACTGCGCTCAATGAAATAATTAATTGTTCAGCATATGACTAACGTTATATTTAATACTTTTAGGACGACTCTTTTTCATTCAGCAATTACCCAGAAATATATAATGAAGCTAAACAATCAGACTTCTCTACCTGGTTTAGCTCACCAAGTTAGTAGGTAAGTCTAAGATACAATTGTGAGAGTTCAATATGCATTTGTTTCCTTAATGAGATTGTAAAATTAATATATCATCATTCACTCTTTTTCTTTCTTTTTTTCTATTTGGGTTAACTTTGCAGTAAAATTTTCCTTGAACATCAGCACCACATCTTCATCTTTCTGGAGCAACAAGTAAATGAGCAAAATACAGACAAATACAGGAATGGAAAAGCTTGAATCAATTAAAGAACTTGAACATGTGTAGTTTAGTTCTTTTTTGTTGTTGTTGTTGTTGTGTTTATTATAACTGTTTAGATAAGTAAGTAATTTGGTGGTAATAGCAGGGTTGATGAAGGATGTTGAGGCCAGAACAATTGCACCAAGCGCCACACTAAAACAAGGATTGCTTGGCCGTAGTGGTTAAATATATGGTTTTTGAGCTTGAAAAGGGGTTTACCTTTATCATTTCTTATGACTGAGGAATGTCTTCTTTTAGTAATACCACTGCCTCAAACCTTTCGTTTCTGCATAATGCTGTTGGCTAGTTGCTAATTTTCCCATTTTTTTTTTTTTGTATTTTTGAGTGTCTGGCCAGTGACCATTAACTTTATTGCTTATTTTCACCACAGCATATCTCATGAGGAACCAATAGCATTTACATTGTATATTTTTCTGCTGAGAAACAAAGCAAAGGCGATGCCACATCACAATCTATAACACTGTCCAACTCAGCCATATAAAATACATATTGTTATGAGAGCAAAAATACATATTTTTGAACTGATTCTTCTGCTGAAACAAAATTAAAATACTAGAAAGAGATTATAACCACCTCCACCACAACCCAAGTAGCCATATTTTCAATACTCCAGAACAACAGAAACAACAGATTTTCGACCCACCAAAACAGTCGTACACTAATATGAAGACGTTCATAGTACAAATTTAATAACCAAAAACAACAGAAATTTCAGTTGTCATAAACCTTTTAAATCAGTTGTCATCATCTCATTGTCCTCTTCAGCAATTTCAGGTGTTGGTCTCTGCATTTTGACATTGTTACTGAGTCGATGGCCAAGTTCCCCCCCTTCTTGTCTAGCACTCACGTGCCTCTTTGCTCTAACACTTTCTCGACTAGAGCTGCTTCCAGATCTTAACTCTTCAATCTGTCTCTAGTTTGGAATTGAGATTTAAGTTTTCCAGCATTGCAAGCTTTTCCATTTCCAGCACCGCTTTTTCACTAGCATTAATTCTCATATGGATACCCTGAAAGTCAGAAAAACCATCTGGAACTGAGGCAATTCGATCTTCACTTGTTTGTATGAACTTTTCAGCACGCAAACAGAACTAGCTTACACTTTCACAAAGTTCTGACATGCATATAGTATTGCAATAACTAGGCCTTGCAGAAGTAAAACATAACCAGAAACCACATATTTACATTAACACAGAGATCAAGAAAACAAGATGTTGAAAAAACACATTAAATTTACTATATGGTAACAGCTAATATGGCCCCTAAAAGGTCATAGAAACAACAGTGCCGAACATTAATTCAACAAAAATACTAAATAGATTTCTCAATGGACACAAGAAGTTTCAAAAGAAGATCATGCTAGTACATGTATACTGGTGCAAACTCAGGAGAACTAGGACATAAATTTGCAGTCAAAAATTTGAAAGTGAATTAAAAACAACTGATTTAAAAGAATGGGAAGCGGCAATATCAATTGCTTGTGCAAAATTTCTGGAGAAGCAATTATCTCTTGCGTTTCAGAATTCCAAGAGTTCACAATCACTCCAAAACTAGTCACAACCCGGTGTGCTGACATTCACCAATACAGGATAATTACATATAAACACATGTAATAGTGTCTATATACTGAGAACGAAACATGACAAATTATATGATTTATTGAAATAAATTACCTACTTCACAGCTTCAACTTGCCAACTGACTTCTGCAACAGCTTTGTACGAGGAGATATCCTAGCTTTATGGAGGGTTAGAGCAGCATCACATACCCTTTTCCGTAAAGTGTTCTCCTCATGGTTTATCAACTCAGAGACTAATATAAATCTGTCCCACACGTTTAAACGCTACATACGAATACATACAAAGGAATCAAATTTCGCACATGACCCAACATATGACAAAATATTGAAATAACTAACAGCAATGAGAATAGCATACCACAAATTTATAGTCAGTATTATGTAGATTTTGCATGAAAGCAGCAACCCACATTCCGCAATCATAACTGTATGCAATTTCAAGAATAGTAGCTTTTATAATTCAGTTACATTATGGAAAACAAGGTTTTCAAATAGTGAGAGAGTTATGTTACCCGTTGCTTTGCAGAGGAACCCTCTCTGGATTCACAATTTTCAACTCATGAAATGGCACCATTGGGCTACCAACCAATGATGTCATCAGAGGGTCAGTAAACAATTTCGCACACGCGGATATCTGTTCGAAGTGAAATTAGAATAAATTATAAATGTCTCGTCGTAAACCAAAATCATGAATTACAATATGTTCGCAAGTGCGAACAAATATAATTTACTACAATATGTATTTATCTTACCACACGAGTCACATCCGCAACTCTTTGTTTATTTGCAACATTGCGCTGCAAGGTATCCAACACTTTCGCTTCCTTCTCTACCATATCTATGACACACAAATACCAATGCGTGTTCATCTCATTCATTGGTATAAAGATCTGCAACGAAATTACATAATCATTGTTAGCAGGTTATTACGTTATATAACATAATTTCGATCGTACGCACATAAAGAGATTTCCATGTCCTCACCTTGTAACAGTCACTCAAGGATACCATATGAATGAATTGTCTTTTAAAAAAGTTAATCAGCTCTTTCGCATTGCATTCGGTTGACAAGATATGAGTCTGCAAAGAATAAACATAAGGTTCATGTTTCTTGAAAAAAGTTAAACTATATGCAAAAAACAAACAATGAGAAATATACTCACAGAAAATGCGACCGGAAAATACCATCTCCTTATTGACAAAGTCGAAGCTTTACAATAGTAGGCCATTGACTCACCGACAAGGTCAATAATCTAGGGAAGGAACAACTCATTAAACACATTTCACTACTACAAAGACAATCATGAAGTTCGATGAAAAAATATATTACACTTACCACTGAAGTTACCCATTGTTTTGGGCGCAAGGAGCCAAATTCCTCGATTGATGCAAATGTTGCACCGAATTGGACTACAACTTCACTACAATATAAACTCATATAAAGAATAAATACAATATCGAAATCCATATCAACTTAAAATTAACAAATTTTTTTAAATAAAAAAATATCATCAACATACCTTGGATCGACATTACTGTTCCACACATAATTGCAAATTGCAGTATCAAGTTCATCTAATTCTTTCGGAATTTTGACAGCGGCCCTCTTCGCGGTAACCTTTAAATATTTATTTGTACAAACATACGGCATATGGTACTGCTAATTAGTAATTATACATATCAGACTTATGTAATAAATGTATATACTTAAACATATATAAATTGAATTACATATCAATATATATTCAGTGTATGCATTCACAAAGATTGCAATGAAAGACGGAAAAAATAAATGTTGTATAAGCATATCATGCCTACATGCATGATTGGTCTATTCAAACAAACATAAACAGTCCTGCGGACGGGAGTGCAAATATCACAAGAAAGTTGATCTCGCTCGCGTAACTATCCCACTAACACCAGAAGCAAATGTTGACCTTGACCTAACAATTTGGTTTTTCTTGCCAGATTGACCCTATAATATGTAATCATATAAAATGCCATAAACAAATTAGTTATTTTATAGCATATCTAAGTATTATTGAATTATAAATAAGTTAATATATATACCTTCTTTTTCCGTGGGGCAGGACAACTTGAGCTTGGATTGTTGATATCAGTTCTCACTGGTGTAGTTAAATCTCCATCTCCCTCTTCCGCTTTGCGTTCAATGATCTCGATGGAGGACTCCAACTCACCACCCGGTGTTTTCAACTCCATGCTCTGCCCATCGACCTCAACGATGCCTCCTTCCTCATCCTTTTTTTGCAAACTAGTTTCACCGCCAGTTTTCACCTCAACAGATCTCGATAAAAGAGCATTAATTTTTTCCTGCATCGACTTCATGTCTTCCGACATTCTATTCAGTTGTTCTGTCACACTGGCTTCCAGACTTTTCATGGACTCTCTTAAAGCCTGAAAAATAATTACGAATAAACATACTACATACACTTAATGCAATCCGTGAAGTATATACATAATTTATAGATTTCTTGCAATCTCTATGAATTAGACATGAAGATCTAATTAACCGACTTACCTGTAAGTCAGTATGATACAGCTTCTGCTCCTCTTGTATCGGCCGCTCAGTGTGATGTTCTTCGGTGATATGAATACCCTTATTTCCATGAAATCATAAGTTAATCAAACTACATAATTCATATATAAGTTTTAGTCACTAACAATAAATTAATACAACTTAGATAACTAATGTCACCTTGGATTTGAAGCCAACACGGAAGTCTCTTGAATGGGAAATTGAAGAGACTACCTCATCCATTCCCCATGCACTAATGCGAGGAACAAAAGTTGACGTTGCCTCTTTCGTACTCCGAACTCCGGAAATATGGTCATAGAACCTTATCTACTCAAATTATTACAATTTAGTCAATATAACTTATACTTCTAATTTAATTCCATTCCAAATTAATTCAAATCAAGATTGCTTTCGTACACGAAGATTTAAAATATTATACTTACCACCAATAAGAGCAGGCAACCGGTTAAGTACATTTTTGATGATTTCATCTTCCTAGCATGAAAACTTCTAATACCAAGAAGAAGCTTCTCATGAACATGTTTTGCCCAGTTCAATTTTCCATTCAGGACATCCTCCGTCAAACAAGAATAATACTCTTTCGATGGCCCCCCTTCAGTCGTTGGACACAAAAACCGTCCAACGATATATAAGAGGAGCATGGCCTTTAGCTCTTCACAGTCGGCCTCGAACTCCAAAATTTCTTGCTCTAGCCTAACAAAACTCATCTTTCGATGAGTTGGAATATTAAACTTATTACACATTACAGTTGATACCTCTACTCCCTCGTTTGCTAAACCTAGAATACCTTCCACATCCTCCACTGTGAAAGGGATACTTTCGCCATCCACTTCCATGGAGCTGGTTGCAACATTAAAGTTCTAAACCAAATTTTCACACAGCTCTCTTGGAAGCTTTCCATCTTTCAACAGTAGCAAGGGACCGAACCCTATGCTTTCCACTGCACCTACAATATGTTTTTACTTCAATTGCTTAAAGAGCTTGCACAAATTAAATGGGCTACAACGTGTCGCAACCAAGCCCTACACATAAAGTACATTCATTAAAAATACATAGCAATATAACATCATACTTCAGTTGTAACTATTATTTCTTCAATATAACATTTTCTTATTTAATTATTACCTTCTTTTTTTCATCATCTAATTTCTGTCTTTTTAACTGTTGCACTTCATTTTTGTACTGCTCTTGTTGTGCAACAGTCTGCTCTATAAACGGCAGCTTCTCCTGTGTAGGCAGCACTTTCCATTTTGCTGCCAGCTTACGAACCTATGAAAAAAACAATTCCAATTAATTCACATACACATCAAAAAACCATGATTTTAGTAACACTTTATAACTTAGTGTCCACACAAACGATACATAAAATATTACTCACCTTCAATGACATTTTCCCTTTGTCTTCTCTATCTCATTTGCATTCATTTATGCTGTATAAAGCGATTAACATAAAATATGTAACTCGCACTCTTTAAATCCAAATATAACAACATACCATGTCTAATGAATTCAACTTAAAACCACCAAGTATAGTTACTTACTAGTAATTCAAAAATGCACCCCTCGGTTTTACAACCTTCATGCTGGATTCAGTCTGCTGAAGCTGCACATTTTCATCAACTTTGTCCATCTCTTTGAATCTTTAATAAAATCAAACAAACGTTTGCAAATTTCTCAACTTTAGACATACAATAAATTATAATTTATAATACAAAACAAGTACATCAGGATAACTAATTCTGCATAAAAAGTTAATCAAATTTTCTCTGCCTAGAGGCATAATCTTATCCGTATTAAAAGTTCATATTCATTAAAAGTTCATATTCAATTATCTTAAAAAGACAAAATTTAAAAATGACATGACTATTTCAAACCAAAATAAGAAAGGAGGTAAAACTATTACTATCTTATTATTGCATTAGGAAAAAAAAATTAAAATTTTCTAAAGAATGTGTATGACAATATTATTGATTAAAAGTTCATATTCAATTATCTTAAAAAGTATATATATACATAAAATAAATTTTTATAAACCTAAGGTACGTAAAAACTATATACTACAAATTTTGCATTGATTTTTCAAGGAAAGTACCATTTATTTGGCCTAAAAGGTAAGTACCAATTAATAATAACATTTTCTATTGTAATTGTTTAATTTCTACTCTACTTATGCACATAAGGTTAATTACAGTATATTCATTTTCTCTATTTTTTTTATACTATGGGTGGGATGATTTAAATTTTAAACCTTTGGATATATATAAAATTCCACACCCCATAGTCAAGATACTATTTTATATATAAAATTTGATAAAATTGTCAACAAAAGATTATAGTAAATGTTGTCTCACTGTTATTACAAGAATGCAGCAGCAACACCATAAGTTACATATATACCAGACAAAACCACAAGTGAAATCATAACTTTTAAAACGGTTCAAGACAAAATCACAAGGAGTCAAACACTGTTCCATTCAGAAAATCATGTACTAACACTATTTTATAAGAACAATCTTACTAAACCAGAGCCAAAGTGAAGAATTTCCAAAAATTAAGCATGCTAAAATCACAAAATTAAATCCAGATGACAATCAATATTGAATTTTGACAATATTACGAACCAACAGGGAGAGCACAACACCCTAAAAAGTGACAAGTTTACCACAAGTTTATGCATTCAAGGAACAAAACCCAATTCCAAAATATCTCAGTCTCTCAACAAAACAAAAACCAAATTACCAAATACCCAAATTACCAAAATTAAATCCATATTGTAAAAGAAGTACATTTGAAATCGACAGATTACAAAAATCAGATGAAAGATTATGCAGTAATAGATGCCATGCCAATCAAACTAATTGTCAGGGTTGTGGTTTGGAGCCATGAGAGCGAAAAAAGCTTAAATAATATAGGCATATCAAATGCTCGATAGCATAATCATAATAGGCATAATTTTTAAGCATCATGACATGTATTCCACTTCCATGCATCTAATTAGGACGAAACAGATACACATTATAGTGAAACCGACACTGGCTCAATTAACACGCAGAGAAACCAAAACGCATCCAGTTATCCTTCCTTTTTTTCCTGTCCAACAACCAAACAAAGCAAACATGTTTCCAAGCTGATTCAAGAACTTATGCTTACCAATTATCTTCTTGCAGTCACCCAGAATTTATGCTGATATTTCTGCCAAAAAAACAAAAAAACAACCCCAAACCAAAAATAATTAGAATCATCCACAAAAAATATAAAAAAATTGCTGAAATACCAACAAATAAACAAAATACCAGATGACCAAACAAAAATATGTCTGGGTTCGATGATTTTCAGAGGAAGAGAGTCGGGTGTGGGTTTGATATTTGGGGTTTCGGTTGTGCAAAAACACAAGGGTTAGGGTTTTTTAATCTGGGGTTTCGATTCTTTGCAATGGGAGAAGCCAAATTTCGAAACTGATTACAATGGGAGAAGCCAAATTTCGAAAAAGAAATGGGAGAAGCAAATATCGAAACAGAAAAGGGAGAAGAAAATTTAGGGTCCTAACAATATTTGAGAAACACCATAGAAAGGGAAAACGAACTGATTAGAAAGGGGGAACCAAATTTTCGAAACAGATTACAAAGGGAGAAGCAAATTTTCGAAACACAAAAGGGGAAGAAATTTTAGGGTTCTAGAGAAATTTTTGTATCAGAGGGGGGAAGGGTTTTTCGAAACACAATAGAGAGGGAAAACGAACTGATTAGAAAGTGGGAACCAAATTTTCGAATCAGATTACAAAGGGAGAAGCAGATTTTCGAAACACAAAAGGCGAAGAAATTTTAGGGTTCTAGATAAATTTTTGTATCAGAAGGGATTTTTTGTATCAGAGGGGGGAAGGGATTTTCGAAACAGAGAAGCTGGGGGGAAGGATGTATTAGGGGGAAGGGTTTTTTCGAAGAGAAGGGGTCAACCAGTTTCCCTTTTTTTTTTCAACGGTTCAGATCTTACATTTATGATCTGACGGATACGATTCATCTAAGCTGATGGGAAGCTTACTGTAAGAAACTTATGTTAGAATTTTCCCTTATATTATGTTTGGATCAGGAAAGAGGAAGGAAACTAAGGAAACATAAAAAAAAGGTTTGTTAGATAAATTTTTAAGTAGAATTAAAAAAAAATAAGGGGAGTTGAGCATCCTCTCGTTGCCCTCAAATACAGAAAAATGATGAAAAATGAAATGATTAAAATATTTTTAATTATAAAATTATTTTTATATTTTTAATATTTTTTTTCAATTTTTCAAAAATCATTATAATCTATTGTCTTTGTACTTCATTCAATAACTTTTTTTTTTATTTTATTTTGTGCTTGAGTCTTAATTTTTTTTCATTTTATTATTACATCATAAAATTTTTTGTTTAAAAGAAGATAAAAAAGAAGATGAAAAAACATGTAAAAATGGAGAATTAATATCTATAATAATAGAGCTTTTGAAACTTGTAATAAAATACTAATAATACTTATACAAGTTTATAATGATTTTATTTTAATAAAAAATATTTAGGTTCTTGAATTTTCTCATTGAAATTAAATTTCAAAAAATTATATTGTTGTCTAAAAATAATTTCAATTATACATATTTATGAATTTATAAATAATACATGTCTTTAATTGAAACTATTTTTTTCTAACATGTCAAATGTAATTATAATAGTTAATTTCATTATTCACATAATAAATTAATTAAATATTTAATTTAAAAAAGATATAATTGGAATAATATAATATACTTATTCCTTTTTTTATCATTTCTTAAAAAAGCACAGGATTTTCATAATTCATTATTTATTTTTTTACTCATTTTGGTTATATAAACAAAGAAATAGAGTATCATTTAAATAAAAAATAGAATGCACCCAAGGTGCAATTTAGCCGCACTACTCTAGAATGCACCTGCGATTCAATTACACTGTCCTTTCAGTTAGAAATTGGATCTTGCGATGGCATTTTTTTTCTTCATATTTACCCTTTTTTCAACATTTTTTTTTCATTTTATTAATTTATTTTTATTCAAAGTTTTTACATTATTTTTTTAACTCTCTCATTTTTTTTTAATTATTTTAGTTAAGTTTTAAAATTATTTATTAATTTAATATAATAAATAAATTTATAAATTATATAATAATTAGTTAATTAATTAAAATATTTAATAAATAAATAAAATAATATATGTTAAATCATTAAAATGTTTAAAATAATTTATCAATACACTCATAGATTAATGTTTTTAATGATCATTTTTTATTCTCATCGCTACTGTTGTTCTGTTATCTAAAAACATATTTCATCATTGAATTTAATCTCACCATTACAATTAGACCTGCTCACGAGCCAGGCAGCCCACCTGACCCTGCAGACATTTTTTGATCCGACCAGGTCCGGAACAATATTTTAGGTATTAAAATAATATTATTTTATTTAATTTTAATTATAAAAAAATATTAATATATATTTTTTTATTTTTTAAATAGGATGAATAGTGCTCACAGGTTCGCTCAGAACAGGGCCTGGACAAGAATTTTGAAACAAATTCGAATTTTTAATTCGATCCATGATCCTCTAATTACAATACCCAATCTCACTATTATAGTTATTAATCTCACCATCATACTTATTTTTAATCTTATCAAAATTAATTTCATTGTCAATTTGAATTCTTAAAAAAGAAAATGAATTTTTTGGTGGCCAGCTATTCGTTGACATGATAATTAAGAGGCCGTTTTCTGAAGCCAAAACCAGCTTTTCTCTGTGTTTTCTTCAGGCGTCTGCTAGACTGCTAGTGAATAGTGATTTCTTAGTTTGATTGAATGACTTTATTCTTTATACTATGTTGCTTAACTGGCAGAGTTAAGTTACCTTTTGGAATTGCTTGGAATAGGGCTGACAAAAAAATTGAACCTAATTGAATTATATTTTTTTATTAATTTTTATATAATTTTTATAAAATAAAATAATTACTTTATATCTAAATCTATTTAATATACTAAAAATGAGATTAAAATAATAGTAACAAATTATAAAAAATTAATAAACCGAACCGATAACGAATAAGATCGATTCAATTTAAATGAAAATTCAATTTGAACAGATCAAATTTTAAAATTTTATATATTAACCGAAATACTCAACCTAAATTCAATTCGATCCGATCCGATTCGATCCAATTCAATCCAATCCGTTATCAATCTTAATTTAAAAATCTCAAACAACGAAACTGCTGATGGCCGCCCAAAATATTGACTAGAGTAAATCTCACTGCAATAGTATGTCATTGATTGCACGTTTATACATAAGACTGTATAAAAATAAATAAAATTAATTTAGTTTAATTTAATTGCTAAAAGTTAGGACTTATAAAAATAGAGAGAAAGTAGTAGAGTTTCTTTAGATTGCGGAAAGAGGTATTTTCGGACGTAATTTACTTGATTTTAAACATTGTTTAGCATTGCTTTTGGTAAAGTTTTTGAAATCAAAAGCTACTTTTCACCGCAAAAACAATGCTAAACAGGTAAAAAAAATTAGCTTCTCTTGTTGAAACCATGATTTGAAAAGCCAATTCAAAAAAGCCAAAAAATATAACTTTTGAGCTTTAAAAGCTGACTTTTGGATAAAACGACTTTATTATTCTCACATCTTTACACTTTTATTATTTTAAACATATCTTTTTTTGACATTTCAATTACCCACAATACTTTTTCATAGCAATGCCAAACACTTAACACTTTTTCACCACACTTTTTAAACACACTGTAGCAACCTAATTTTGTTCGAGTCCTGAGTCAAATTTCAAACGAATCCTGATTCTTGTTGCAATCACTCGTTCGATCAATCCAGTTTGAATTTATCTGAATTATGCATGACTTGCTAAATTCGATTCGAATTAATTTAACCCGACCTTTTTGTTTTATTAATTTATTTTTCTTTTATTTTTTAATTTATTTTCCTTTTCTTTTCCTTGCTTAAATAATTGGGCCAATTTGTAGACCTTTGGGCTGTGAGGCCCAAAGGAAGAACCAACAGGCCAGCCAACTGGGCTTGCCCAGCAAGCCTATTGGGCCTGCCCAGCAGAGGCCAGTTGGCCAGCAGGCCAAACAGACCCGATCCCCCACCAAACCCTAACAGCAACAGCCACCCCCAAAAAACCCCTAGTCGCCTCACCCACTTCCCCTAGGCAGATCCCCCACATGCCACCCCTACCCTGACAGTGCCCACCTACACACACCACCCCCAGCAGCCTACACACGCCACCTGCACTGCCACCATCGTCCCCCACGTCACCACCCTAGACACATTCAACCCATCATAAAACCACCAAAAAAGAAACCTAGGACACAGATCGGATCCCAGCCCCAAGGTTACCCCTATTCGGCCAGAAAAATCGAGACTCCAACCATACCCATACCCATACACCACACCAACAATACACACACTAGCAAGCATCCACAACGAAGAAACCACAAAAACACACAAAAAAAAACCTTTAAGGTTCGGTGGTTTCGGTTCTAAGGGTTCGAGGAGGTTATTGAGAAAACCTAATGGTGAGGAGGGATTTTAGGGAGAGAGAAGACTACAGTAGGATTTCGGGGGCCATCTGACGGTGGGAGGCGTCGGACCGTAAAGTGGAAGCCTCGAGATCCAAGTCTAGATCTAGGCTCTTCGGTTGATTTTTTGGACAAACTAAGTGGAAAAAGGGAAAGAGGGGAAGAAGAGGAGCGCTTCCCAGAATTTTGAAGGTCATCGACCGTCGACGAGCAACGGCCGACGGCGAAGGTGGCGGCCGGCGCGACGGTGGTCGACGGTTTTTGGGTTTTGGTTGCAGTTTGCGATGGGATTGTTGAAAGGGGTAGAGAGAATGGAGAGAAAACTGATGGCTAGAGAGAGAGAGAGGAAATAAAGGAAATGAAAAAAATAATAAAAATGTGGGTTTTATAGGCATCTAGAACGACGCCATTTTAGTAGCAGGTCAGGGCGTTGACCCGCATGCCGACCCGTGGGTCTGCCTGGACCTGCACACCCAACCCACTTCAGGGGCCAGAAGAAAAAAAAAAAGAAGAAAAAAGAAAGGAAGGAAAAAACAAAAAAGGAAAGGAAAGGGAAAGGTCAGCCGGCCCATCATTGTAGATCGGTCCAGTTCGTGGATTTTCAGGCCCACCAGTTCTGGGTCCAAGCTCCTTTAGATTTTGGTCGAGCTTCAAAACAATTGGGTAAAAATTTATTTTTTATTTGCGTTTATTATTTATTTAAATTTTATAGCCTATCTAATATTTTTTTATTATTCGTGTTATAATAATTTAAATGTGATAGCATGTTCAGTATATTTTTATTTATGTTTATTATTTATTTAAATATTGTAACATGTTTTAATATATTTTATTATTTGTGTTTATTATTTATTAAAATAGTGTAGCATGTTTTAATATATTTTATTATTTGTGTTTATTATTTATTTAAATATTGTAGCATGTTTTAATATATTTTATTATTTGTGTTTAGTATTTATTTAAATATTATAGTATATTTTAATATATTTTATTATCGGTGTTCATCATCATTCGAAATACGTATGCATTTTAAAATGAAGAGAATAAATTATTTAATTCATATGCATTGCATTTTTATTATTGCACCATGTGCACTCATGCAAGAGTAAAAAATGAATGCGGATTATTGACGACGGAATTCGAAAAATATCACAGTAGTGATTCTAAGTTATCTTGAGGTGAGAGAATTTCGTTAAATATCACCATAAGTAGTGGGAGTATTTGACGACATTCTCAATACGAAAAATTTGTTGTCATTTCGAAAATGGAGACAATCAAAATAAAAATAAATAAATAACAAATATTTACGTGCTTGATATTTTGCCATGCTACGCTTCGTATACTTAATTGTATAATTATGTATTTAATCACATGTCTTATATGCTTAACCGTGTGCATTCCATGTTTAGATATTCGCATCATACGCAATTAATTAAAAAATGAATATAAATTACCAACGACGGAATTCGAATGATGTCATAGTAATGATTCCTAAGATATCCCGAGATGAGAGGATCTCGTTAAATACCACCAAAAATATTGAGAATATTTAATGAATATTCTCAATAAAAGATTTGTGTTCACTTTCATTTCAAAAAAAAAAAAACAATTTTTTTTTTAAATAATAAACATGTTTTGAAGAAAGAAATAAAAAGATAATTAATTTTAAATACCGTTGTTGAATCCATTAAATCGAGGTTTAGGATAACACGTCATTAATTGGTACCATTTTATAAACGGGCGTTGTGGGGGTGCTAATCCTTCCCTGCACGTAACCGACTTCCGAACCTGCTTTTATTTTCTCTCTGGATTGAAACGCAGACTTCAAAGTTATTTTTTAAAAAGATTTTAATTAATTCTAAAATTCTTTTTCAAAGATAGATTTTAATAGGTGGCCAATCACACCTAAGCTAAAAAAAAATTGGTGACGACTCCCATGTGTTTTTGTTTTTAAAAATCGTCTAGCAGTCGAAAAAACCCGTTATGATAGCTTGGCGACTCCACTGGAGACTTTTTGAGAGTCGAGCCATTAATTAATCACGTGTTATCATAAGTTTTGATTTAATGGATTTAATTGATATTTAATTTTAATTTCTTTAATTTTTTTTATTATTTTTTTTATTTTTATTTTGCTTGCATTCATGTCTTAATTTTCGTTAATTTTTTATTTATACTTTTTAATTATGTTATTTATTCATTCTAATAATTGTGGGGCATTTAGGATAGGGGTATTGAACTTATTAAATAGTGGTTTGTTCCCTCATGCACACACCTACACGCGCAATTGCATAACATGAAGCCCTTATACTCGGGTTTCCGTCCTCTTAAGTGGAAGTAAAGTAACTACGCTCTCATGAGGTGATAACCTCCGCATGGGCTAGCGAAACACTTCCGGAGTTATAAAGTACCTACGCTTTCATGAGGTGATAACCTCCTCATAGACCTGGAAAATATACTCTAACAAATTGAACCCGTTTAAATCGAGATGCCTTACTAGCCTTCAGAGGCGACAATGAGGAGCAATTTGGGGTCTTTAGAACCTAACTTAACCTCATACAGTGAGCTGTATTGAACCAACCTAAGGTAGAGCCCTGTCCGTGGTTTGTAAAAATTATCCAGAATTAGGACACGTACAGAGACACTTTTGTAAGAAATCATACCCCGCATAATCAGTATGGATTCAAAAAAATCTTAAACACTTGAAATTTTTATTTATGTCTTTTAAATATCGCTAAATGTAAAGTAAATTACCTTGCGTTTATCCAAAATTTTTATATATTTTTTTTCTTTCCAAAATTTTTGGTACATTTTCAAAAAAATAATTTTTTCTAAAAAAATTCATTTCCAAATATTTCATATTTCCTTTTCGTATCTTTGAAAAAAAACAAAAAAGAAGATTTTCTTTTCTTCAAAACAAGCAAAATGATCATTTCTTAATTCTAATTTTCTTTTTCTTTCAAAAAAAATCACAAAAGATAAATGAAAAAAGTTTTTTTAAAGTTATTTTCACAAAACAAAAGAATTCATTATTTTTTTTAAATAAAGAAAAAGAAAATTTTAATTTCTTCATTTTATAATAAAAAGAAAAGAACTCTAAAAAATATCTTTCATTTCTTTTTTGTAAAAAATAAAGTATTTTCTTTAATCATTATCTTTTTTAAAAATAAAAAAAAAAGGAGAGTTGTTTCCATTGTTCTCACATTTTCAAAATTAAACGAAAATAGAAGAAAAAATGACAAAAATGAGAATAATGAAAATATTGAAAATATAAAAAATAATAATAAAATTTGTGTGATGCAATAGTGTTGTGAACAATTATAAAATTTTCTTTTAGTTTTGAGTTTTTGAGAAAATATGAAAAAAGAAGGAAAAGATGTCGAAAAAGAATAGTTGTCAGAAAAGAAAAAATAAAAAACCAAGAAAAAAATCCATTCTTTAATTCTTTATACAGTATGTTCATATTTTTTTTCTCTTTTACATGCATACATGCATTCATTCATAAGCATACATGTAATAAATTGGGAGGTAAATAAGATTCTCTTTGGCTTTATGAGCACTCTAAAGAAAGTTTACTCTCGGAACAAAAGGTACAAGATTTGAAGGCTAGCAAGAAATCCAAGATCATTCATTCAACACTAATGCAATACTTGCTCACAGATAAAGCCATGGAAAATGAACAAGCAGCGCAAACAGAACAAATGGAAAGAGTCCACAGAGAATTACAAGAACAATTGGCCAGATCTCAGCAAGAAGCACGGGAACAGATAACAAAATCTCAGGAGAAGTCACATGAGAAAATAGCCAAGATGATTGAAATGATGACGAGATTGAACCGAGGAAAATGGGTTGCTAAAGGGTCGATCATAAGTGGAGAACCTCGACCTCAAGCAAACAACAATGAAAATATGGTTTACCCACCAAAACCCACTCCTCTCCAAGCTCAAACGTCACATGATGTGTACTCGCCAAGGGTATCACCTACGGGATGGCAACCTTCTGCTTACTTCGGCATACCTGCTCCCATGAGTCAACAAGGTTAAGGGCCAATTGGTTTGAACTCGGGAGTTTATCTTTCAGATCCAGTTATTGTTCCAAATCTAGATGATTCGATAAAATAAGAGAAGTTGAAGAAACAGGTGGAAAAGCAAGTGGAAGACACAAGGTTGTGGTAGAAATATGATATGTTGGAAGAGAGACTCAAAGCCATGGAAGGAATGGACGCTTTCGGGAATATAGATCTGAATGAACTCAGCTTGGTCCCAGATTTGGTGATCCCGCCAAAATTCAAGATCCCCGAATTTGAAAAATATGACGGATCGAAGTGTCCATCGGCCCACATTACTATGTTTTGTCGAAAAATGGGTGGTCACTCCCACAATGAAAAATTACTAATTCACTGCTTCCAAGACAGTCTAACAGGGTTAGCTGCGAGATGGTACAATCAGTTAGATTCGGGCCGTATCCATTCTTAGAAAGATCTGGCAAAAGCTTTCAAGACTCAGTATAAGCACATGACCGACATGGCACCAGATAGGTTAAAGCTACAGAATATGGAAAAGAAGCATACTTAATGTTTCAAGGAATATGCCCAACGATGAAGGGATCTGGTAGCACAGGTGCAATCACCACTCACTGACAAATAAAATATTGTATTGTTCATCGGTACACTATCGGCGCCGTATTATGATAGGATGGTTGGTAATGCCACAAGAAATTTCACGAATATGGTTATTTTTGGTGAGATGATTGAAAATACGCTCAAAAGCGGGAAAGTTGATACGGGAGATACTGATGCTCCCAAGAAATAAGGGTTAGCTAAGGAAGAAAGTGGAGAAGCACAAGCCATCAATCTTGAAGATCGAGTACCGGAGAACTTTGTTCCGTACCAATCTTATCCTGCATACCACCCTTACTATCCAGATATGAACAAATTTCCCATAGTCCGTATCCTTACGAACCATTTCCTCAGTCAGTTTACCCGACAAATATCCAATCGCACATGAACAACACTTTCTATTCACCCGTCTTTGTGCCTACTCCTCGATTGGGGAACGATCCAAAGAACCTTGGAAATGATCAAAACAAGTCGAGAAACAACTGAGAAAGAAATTGAGTCGCTCCGATTCCCATGTCCTACACTGAGTTGTTACCCCGACTCATCCAAAACCTCATTGTGACACCAATACAATCCGAATCCTAAAACCTCCATACCCGAGTTGGTATAATGCTAATGAGTGTTGCGATTATCATTGTGGTAATCAAGGCCACTTGACAGAGAATTACCCCGCACTGAAGTATAAAGTCAGAGATCTCATCAAAGCAGGGTTGATGAGCTTCGACAGAAACGGAGAGCCGATTGTTGCCTAGTCAAGTTGAGGCAAATGTAAACGATATAATTGGAGGCATGCTAGGATAAAAGGAACACAGAATTAATGGATAGCATGTCATGAGGGAAACTTATGTTTAGGGATTTGTTCTACTATGAAAACACTCATGAGAAAGAGAACTCTTGTTTCACATTAGCACTTGCATGAAATGATTGGGTTTTAATTTTCAAGCACTCTTTGTCATATTCTATTTCTAAAGATAAAATTGGGTCTGTAAATATGGACTTAAAAGGTTTTGTATGAAATTTTGAAAAGTTTTAAGAAAAGTTAATTTGCAATAAGCCGACCATACACAACTGGTTTTCTCAGATCAGAGTTGAAAATGTTTTTCAAAAAAAAAATGACTTTTTCCAAAGTAATAGGTGAAAAAAAAAACTCAAAAACATCTGATGATCATTGTTAGGAACGAACCAGTCATAGCAAATACCATGACTCCTCCAAACATTCCTAACACCAGATCATTCGAATAAACACTAGTTGAGACCTTCCCAAACTTTGAGAAGCACCAATTTGAGTTTCATGTGAGGGAATTGAGATGAAAATCTCTATTAAGGCTATGAACTATGAAACAAACAATTTACAAGACTTTTTCTTGAATTCCATGGGATCAGACAAGCATGACATTCTTTAAAGGAATCTAGATAATGGTACTTGATAAGTGTCAAAACTTCTATTCCCAAATTCTTTCAAATAACTTTAAGTGCAAATGCCCTGATCGTTCCTCCAGAGGTATCATTGACTCACCTTTTGAGTGCAAAGAATGACAAAAGAGCCATCCAAGCCAAATTCGGGCCATACCATTTCCCCTCACTTGGACAAAAACTCAACTCTTTCAACGTAATCCTCAAAGGTTCGAACGTGAGATATTTTTAAGAGTTTCTTTCACATAAACCCATAATTGTGTGACAAATTAAAATGGGGGCATCATTTTGTAAATACGGTGGGAAAATATGGATTATCATCGAGATTATGGAAGCAAAGAAAATGATGAAAAAAAAAGAAGAAAAAGATAATTGAGAGTGACATCGTGCATTTGAGATGTTCAGAATGATTCTAAAAAAGAAAAGAGAACTTTTTCAGCCAATTTTTTCAAGGGATGACTCTTCAATTTAGGTGACCGTTCTTGAAATGATAAGTGGCCATCTTTTATTTTCCTTTCAAAAATTTTGAAATTTATCGGCTTGCTACCTCTTTGAGCCTAATGAACTTCTTCCAAATATACCCTGATCAGGGATCACACCCCACACTGGGGGCAAATAGAATGAAAAATCTTTTCAAATGTTATGAATTGTTGAGTTCTATTACAAGGACAGGAAAAGAATGCCTTATTCTGAAAGGCAAATTTTTTATGAAAGGGGTTTCAAAAAATATTATGAAAAAAAAAAAGCAAGGCAAAAGCAAAAAGAGAAGCGATGAATGAAAGAAAGAAAAAATGAACAGTGATGAAATGTCGAAATGAAAAAAGAATCCTCCTCACAATGAAGTGATCCTTGGTTTAATCACCCTCAAACACATATTTTGGGCCTACATAACCTTTCTTTCATAGCCTTAAACCTTGGACTACTCTACATGCCTCAAAAGTCTATTTTTATCAAGCATGGTTAGTTGAACTGGAGAGTCTGTACCTTGAGGAATGTTCATATTCATGAGGCTTCAATCATTGTTTCCTTGCCAAGATATACTTTTGAGTTATCAAGCTCACGTTGGATGAAATTTTGAATTCTCAAATACATGATGGAACAATAATAATAATAAAAAAGCATAGAAAAGAAATGTGAGGCTCTAGGCCGAAAACCCGAAATAAAGGCAGTCTAGAGCGAAAATGGAAACTTTTCGAGCTACCCATGGTTCCACCAATGAGCATACAATACTGTCAACTATGTTCGAAACTATAAGGGAATTGACGTTGAAAATTTATAGAACCATTCTTATCTTTCAAAATAACCCTCCAAAATCTTGAGTCTGTCAAGGTCAATCTCGACACTTGTTTAATTTCCACTATTTGGAGACAAGAAAGAGTGTCAAATTTGCTTGCACTTCAAAAAATGAATCATTTCATAAAGTATGAATCTCAAGAAATTCATTGTTTTAGAAAATTCACGTTTCATTGGTGAGCCTAAATGAATGTGGCATGTTTCTTGTTGTAATGCTTTCCCGGATGAAGCAAAACCTTATGATGCCAAGACCATATTGCCATTGTTCAAAGTTTCCTAATAGTGGTCATCAAGTTTCAAAAGCTTGAACGTCACTCTTTTTTGCTGAAGAATTATTATTTCAAAAACATTTTCCTTGAAAATGACATGTTTTGACGATAGGAAACAATTTGTATAGGGCAACATTTCGATTAAAAGTTTTTCCAGACAAAATTTTTTGGGAAAGTCAATGAAAAAAGGTGAAGAGATTTTTCAAGACTATTATGAGCAATTTTTGTCCAAGAAGTCTTGATTGAGGTGGGCTTTTCTCTAAAAACATGTGAAATTTTCAAAATCTAGAACAAAAAAATGTTTTGTTAAGAAGCAAGAGTTCTCATGATCATAGGGTACAGAAAATGTTGGAACGAATCTTGTTCATATGGAAGTGCCTTCAAGTTTGGATGAAATGTTTTTAGGAAAAGGTTGATGCTACAAGCAGAAGCCCACGGAGAGGTCTTGCACAGGTTAACAAGATAATATAGGGATCAACAGAATGATGGTGGATTTGGAAATTGTTTCCTTTTGGGGGAAAACCTGTCTTCAGCGAGACACGTGGGATGAAGGGCAAATCTTTATTTTGGTACGTGCTTATTCAAAATTTTGTCAGGTGAAATGGAAAGCAAAATGGGAAAGTCGAGACAAACTTTGGGAAAGCCAATGTGGGATATTTTGGGAGATAGTTGTATCATTCAGAGAGGATTTGCATTAAGGCATTTAGTGAATACTTGCATTGCACTGTAGCATGCAGTGATAATTTCCATCATTTTCAATAGTAAGAG
This sequence comes from Fremontodendron californicum, assembly GCA_030761205.1. Lineage (NCBI taxonomy): Eukaryota > Viridiplantae > Streptophyta > Magnoliopsida > Malvales > Malvaceae > Fremontodendron > Fremontodendron californicum. The sequence goes on along the minus strand of JAULJL010000013.1, from coordinate 15,868,240 downwards.
GGCATGTGCATCACTAATAATTTATTGCATTTGTAAGACAAAATGGCATTCATTGCATGAGGGAAGACATGCTTTAAAAATGGATAATAAGTAAAAAAAAAAACTTTTGAGAAAGAATATTCTCATGTTTTGAAAAGTATAGGTAAAAAAATTTTGAGTTGATGGATGTTTAAGTGGAGTTGTCAAAGTTGAAGAAGATTTGGTAAATTCTTCGATGGTGATATCTGAAGCATTTATAAGAAATTTCGTTATGATAAGACTTCGATGGTGATATCCGAAGCTTTCGGTGGTGATATCAGAAAACCTACTTATGATAAGTCTTCGGTGGCAATATCCGAAGCTTCCGGTGGTGATATCCGGAAATTCAGTTATGATTAAGTCTTCAGTGGTGATATCCGAAGCTTTCAGTGGTGATATCCGAAATTCAGTTATGATAAGTCTTCAGTGGTGATATCCGAAGCTTTCGGTGGTGATATCCGAAGTTTAGTTCTGATAAGTCTTCAATGGCGATATCCAAAGGTTCCGGTGGTGATATCCAGAAATTTAGTTATGATGAGTCTTCAGTAGCGGTATCCGAAGCTTTCGATTGTGATATCCGAAATTTCGTTATGATAAGACTTTGGTGACGATATCCAAAGCTCCCGGTGATGATATCCGAAAACCCAGTTATGATAAGTTTTCGGTGGTGATATCTGAAGCTTCCGGTGGTGATATCCAAAAATTCAGTTATGATTAAGTCTTCGGTGGTGCTATTCGAAATTTAGTTATAATAAGTCTTCGGTGGCGATATCCAAAGCTTTCGGTGGTGATATTCGAAGTTTAGTTATGATAAGTCTTCAGTGGCGATATCCGAAGCTTCCGGTAGTGATATTCGAAAATTTAGTTATGATAAGTCTTTGGTGGCGATATTCGAAGCTTTCGGTGGTGATATCCAAAATTTCGTTATGATAAGACTTCGATGACGATATCTGAAGCTCCCGGTGGTGATATACGAAACCCAGTTATGATAAGTCTTCGGTGGCGATATCTGATGCTTCCGGTGGTGATATCCGAAAATTTAGTTATGATAAGTCTTCGGTGGCGATATCCGAAGCTTTCGGTGGTGATATTCGAAATTTCGTTATGATAAACTTCGTTGGTGATATCCGAAACTTCCGATGGTGATATCCGAAAACCCAATTATGATAAGTCTTCGGTGGCGATATCCAAAGCTTTCGGTGGTGATATCCGAAATTTAATTATGATAAGTATTCAGTAGCGATATTCGAAGCTTTTGATGGTAATATCCGAAATTAAATTATGATTAGTTTTCGTTGGTGATATCCGAAATTTAGTTATGAAAAATCTTCGGTGCCGATATCCGAAGCTTCTGGTGGTGATATCCGAAAATATTCAATTATGGTAAGTCTTCGGTGGTGATATCCGAAACTTTCGATAGTGATATCCAAAAATTAATTTATGCTTTCGTAAGACTAAAGGCAGGAAGTGGACAAGAAAAGAGATTGATAAGTTTTCGGTGGCGATATTCGAAGCTTCTAGTGGTGATATCCGAACATTTGGTTATAATAAGTCTTTGATAGTGATACCCGAGAATGAGTCTTCACTTTCGTAAGACTAAAAGCTGAAAGCAAGATGTGATCTGAGTTGTGTTCAAACTCATTATCAAAAATTCGAAATTCATTTTTAATTTTCAAAGTTGTGAAACTTCTGGTTAGAGGAGCATCGTTTTTATTTTCAAAGTTGTGGAAACTTTATTTTTCAAATCTTAAATTTGTAAAGCCTAGATGGAACAGTTCTTTTTCAGAATTTTAAGTTCAATGTTGTAAAAAAATAATAATAAAAAAACTCTCTCGATCTTTCCTCAATAGTGAACAAAAAGCATCTATCGAAAAACAACCTTCGTGATCGGACAAAATTCTTGCTTATGTCTTCGCCCTATTCCTGATTCTCAGCAATGGGCAAAGAAGGGCAGCTGTAGCAACCTAATTTTGTTCGAGTCCCGAGTCAAATTTCAAACGAATCCCGATTCGTGTTACAATCACTCGTTCGATCAATCCAGTTTGAATTTATCCGAATTATGCATGACTTGCTAAATTCGATTTGGATTAATTTAACCCTATCCTTTTTGTTTTATTAATTAATTTATTTTTATTTATTTTTGTTTTATTTTATTTTTCTTTTCTTTTCCTTGCTTAAATAATTGGGCCAGTTTTTAGACCTTTGGGCTGTGAGGCCCAAAAGAAGAACCAATAGGCTAGCAAACTGGGCTTGCCCAGCAAGCCTATTGGGCCTGCCCAGTAGAGGCCAGTTGGCCCAACAGGCCAAACAGGCCCGGTCCCCCACCAAACCCTAGCAGCAGCAGCCACCCCCCAAAAAACCCTAGCCGCCTCACCTACTTCCCCTAGGCAGATCCCCCACACGCCACCCCTACCCTGCCAGTGCCCACCTGCACATGCCACCCCCAGTAGCCTGCACACGCCACCTGCGCTGCCACCATCGTCCCCCGCGCCACCACTCTAGACACACTCAACCCACCATAAAACCACAAAAAAAAAAGCCTACGACATAGATCGGATCCCAGCCCCAAGGTCACCCCATTCGACCAAAAAAACCGAGACCCCCACCATACCCATACCCACACACCACACACCACACCAAACATACACACACTAGCAAGCATCCACAATGAAGAAACCACAAAAACACACACACAAAAAAACCATTAAGGTTCGGTGGTTTCGGTTCTAGGAGGTTGTTGGGAAAACCTAATGGTGATGAGGGATTTTAGGGAGAGAGAAGACTACGATAGGATTTCGGGGACCATCTGACGGTGGGAGGTGCCAGATCGAAAAGTGGAAGCCTCGAGATCCAAGTCTAGATCTAGGCTCTTCGGACTAAGTGGAAAAAAGGAAAGAGGGGAAAAAGAGAAGCGACTCTGAGAATTTTGAAGGTCATCGGTCGTGGACGAGCAGCGATCGACGCGGCGATGGCTGGCTAGTTTTTGTGTATTGGTTGGGGTTTTCGATGGGATTGTTGAAAAGGGGCAGAGAGAAGCGAGAGAAAACTGAGGGCTAGAGAGAGGGGGAAGAAAGGAAATGGAAAAAAATTGGGTTTATAGGCATCTAGAACGACGCCATTTCCGTAGCGGGTCAGGGCGCTGACCCGTGCACCCGCTTCAGGGGCCAGAAGAAAAAAAAAAGGAAAGGAAAGAAGAAAAAGAAAAGGAAAAGGAAAGGAGAAAAGGAATATGGGAAAAGAAAAAGGAAAGAAATAAAAAAAGGAAAGGGAAGAAAAGCGCCAGCCGATCCATCACTGTAGACCGGCCCAGTTCGTGGGATTTCAGGCCCACCAGTTCTGGGTCCAAGCTCCTTTAGATTTGAGTTGAGCTTCAAATCAATTGGGTAAAAATTTATTTTTTTATTTGCGTTTATTATTTATTCAAATATTATAGCCTATCTAATATTTTTTATTATTATTATTTTTGTTATTATTTATTTAAATGTGATAACATGTTCATTATTTTTTTTATTTATGTTTATTATTTATTTAAATATTTTAACATGTTTTAATATATTTTATTATTTGTGTTTATTATTTATTTAAATATTGTAGCATGTTTTAATATATTTATTATTTGTGTTTAGTATTTATTTAAATATTGTAGCATGTTTTAATATATTTTATTATTTGTATTTATTATTTATTTAAATATTTTAGCATGTTTCAATATATTTTATTATTTGTGTTTGGTATTTATTTAAATATTGTAGTATATTTTAATGTATTTTATTATCGGTGTTCATAATCATTCGAAATATGTATGCATTTTAAAATGAAGAGAAATTATTTAATTCATATGCATTGCATTTTTATTGTTGCACCAAGTGCACTCATGCAAGAATAAAAAATAAATGCGGATTATCGACGACGAAATTTGAAAGATGTCACAGTAGTGATTCCTAAGATATTTTGAGGTGAGAGAATTTTGTTAAATATCATCACAAGTAGTGGGAGTATTTGACGATATTCTCAATACGAAAAATTCGTTGTCATTTCGAAAATGGAGACAATCAAAATAAAAAAATAAATAATAAATAAATATTTACGTGCTTGATATTTTGCCATGCTCGTGTTTTTTTTAATACTACGCTTCATATGTTTAATTGTATAATTATGTATTTAATCACATGTCTTATATGCTTAATCATGTGCATTCCATGTTTAGATATTCGCATCATACGCATTTAAATAAAAAATGAATATAAATTACCGACGATGGAATTCGAAGAACGTCATAGTAATGATTACTAAGATACCCCGATGTGAGAGGATCTCGTTAAATACTACAAAAAGTATTGGGAATATTTAATGATTATTCTCGATAAAAGATTTGTGTTCACTTTCATTTATAAAAAAATAACAATTCTTTTTTTAAAAAATAATAAACATGTTTTGAATAAAGAAATAAAAAGAGAATTAATTTTAAATATTGTTGTTCAGTCCATTAAATCGAGGTGTAGGATAACACGTAATTAATTGGTACCGTTTTATAAACGGGCGTTGTGAGGGTGCTAATCTTCCCCGCACGTAACCGACTCCCGAACCTGCTTTTGTTTTCTATCTGGATTGAAACGCAGACTTCAAAATTATCTTTTTAAAAAGTTTTAATTAATTTTAAAATTCTCTTTTAAAGATAAATTTAAATAGGTGGCCAATCACACCTAAGCTAAAAAATGATTGGTGGCGACTCACATGTGTTTTTTTTTTTTTTTAAATCGTCTAGCGGTCAAAAAAACCTATTATGACACTTTTTTCAACCCAATTTTTTTCTAATCCAAGCTTTTTCCAACAGTAATGCTAAACTAACTCTTCGTCTTCTTCACGATTTTAAGACGCATTCTTTTATATATATATATATATATATATATATATATATATATATATAAAAGATCGCAATCTGAAAATAAGAGAAGGGGTTGCAAATGTTGAGATTCGAACATCAAACCTGTTAAATGTCATTTTTTTTAAAATGACTGTATACACCAACTGAATTATGCTCTCAATTCTTTTAAAATGCATTCTTTTACATCAACATGATATATTTAGATTTTTATTCTTGAATCGCTTCTTATAAGAATCAAACCATGAATGACAAATAAAAGATCAATGATAGGTAGGTTTTTTTTCCCCCTAATATGCAATTGCAGATGTAATGGGAGACTACTTGTTGCGGGTTTTTTATCCAAATATAGCCAAAAAAAATTATATACCAAAATACCGCTGTTCTCAGATTAATTCCCAACATCCGTTTTTTTTTCTAGCTGGGTAATCGCCATCCCCCATGGCGATTTCCAGTGTTAAAATTGCAAAAAACACCAAGGGAAATCGCCATGGGGGGTGGCGGTTTCCCTTGGTATATATATATATATTACTTAAATAAAAAAATTTGTAAATTTATTTTTAAAATTTGTATTTTAATTTTAAAAATTGTAAATTAAATAAAAAAATTAAAAATCCAACGATATCTTTTTTTTTTATTTAAAATTTATGAAACTTTTTTTTAAAATTTTTTAGTTGATTTTTACTATATAAACTTTAAAAACAAAAAAATTTAAAAAGAAAAATTCAAATTTTTTTGAAGGCAACGGTCAAATGACTGTTGCCTTCAAATCCCATCACCTTCCCCCCCACACACGCACACCACTCTTCTATAAATACCCCCTCATTTTCTACAACTTATTTATATTTTTTTTCTTCTTTCTACAATCAAATTTTTTTCTACCAACAATTTTTTTTCTACAACAATATTTTTTTCTCTACAACAATATTTGAAAATGGCTTCATCATCACTATTGAGGTTGCAAGAAAATCACATATCGGAGGTTATATTTAAAGAGGCAAGTAAATTGTTGTAATATTATTTGTATTACATTATCAATTTTTAGTAATTCTTTTAATTATTATTATTTTGTAATTTTATAGTTTTATAATTTTATAATTTTTAATGTTTTAATTATTATAGTTTTATCATTTTTTTATTATTATTGTTTTTTCATTTTATAGTTTTATAGTTTTATAATTTTTTATTTTTTATATTGTTTAATTTTTTATTATTATAGTTATTTAATTTGTTAATTATTTTTGTTTTTCATTTTATAGTTTTATATAATTTTAATTTTTATATTATATTGATTTTTTATTATTATATACAATAATAATTTTTTATTTATTACTGTTTTTTCATTTTATAGTTTTATATAATTTTAATTTTTATATTATATTATTTTTTATTATTATAGTTTTATAATTTTATAACTATTATTGTTTTTTCATTTTATAGTTTAAATAATTTTAATTTTAATTTTTATATTATATTATGTTATTTTATATTATTATTGTTTTATAATTTTTTAATTATTATTGTTTTTTCATTTTATAGTTATTTATTTTTTATATTATTTAATTATTTAATAATTATGTAAAAAAAATTTAAATTTTTTATTATTATTGTTTTGTTATTTTATAGTTTTAGAGATTTTTTTAATTTTTAATTGTTATAGTTTTATAATATATTAATTTTTATTATTATTTGATTTAATTTAATTAATTATCAACAGGAAACTCGTCGCATGTTACGTTCGAGGAAATTTACATTGGAGGACCCGCATCCATCTATTATCGACCACTTAAGAAGAGCCTGATTTTATCACGCAACTCAAATTCGACGATTTTTGATACAACCCGACTTAATCAGTGCGTTGATCGAACGATGGAGACCCGAGACGCACACTTTTCATTTTTCATTTGGTGAATGCACGGTAACTCTAGAAGATGTTGCGCTTCAACTTGGACTTCCGGTCCATGGCAATGCAGTTATAGGCGGAAGCTTGCTAGATTGGAATGAAGTGTGTCAAAATCTATTGGGCTCGGTACCTCCAGATTAGTATGTATCTGGCTCAACGGTGAGACTAAATTGGTTGAAATCCTTTCAAAATCTTTCATTACACGCAACTGAAGAACATATACAATATGCTGCTAGAGCATATATTTTACATTTGATTGGAGGATTACTGATGCCTCACAAATCGAGCAGTCGAGTACATTTAATGTATCTTCCATTACTACGTGATTTAGAGCATGCGGCAAATTATAGTTGGAGTTCTGCGTGTTTGGCGGTTTTGTATAGAGAACTTTGCCGGGCTACAATTCCAAAAAGCCATGACATAGGTGGATGTTTAGTGCTTCTACAATCATGGGCTTGGTATCGGCTACCATTTCTTGCTCCGCGCGTGGATGTTTCGGCTGTATACCCCCTTGCAAGCAGGTAATAATCTTTACTATTTTATTAATTTTGTATGAACTTGTATTTTTATAGGTTATTAAGATTTTATATGCATTTTAACAGATGGAGTAGGAGTAGAGATTTTACAGAGACTACGACCGACCTTGCAAGTATAAGAGTGCGACTAGATCGAGTAAGATATGATAAGGTAAATATTTCTATTGTTACATTCAAGTATTTTTTTATTTAATCCATATGAAACTAATAATCTGTAATAATTATTCGCAGAATCTGTGGATGCCATATTCTTCAAGTGAAATTATGGCATGCCTCCCATCGGATGCCTACTGAATTGTAATATATGGAAAGCAAACACAGCATTGATATGTTTTTCATATGTAGAGTGGCACCAAACTGACAGGGTGTTGCGACAATTTGGGATGCAACAACCAATTCCTACAGCCCCGGTGAACCTTAATAAGCTTCAGAAGATCGACATGCGTGGTCGTCATGAGGAATCCTGGCCTGCGAAGCATGAACATTGGATCCATTTGTGGAATATACGTTTTCAACGAATTCCGACAGGTTATCCGATTGTTGGTAATAATTTCAACCCATCTGATGATTACATAGGATGGTATAAAAATGAAGGTCGGCCTTTTGTTTGTCCACCGTCGGTGTATGAGGATGTTAGGAGTATGCCATTTACAGGACGAACTTCAGCTCCAGTCCCTCCTACACAGGATATGGAAGCTCCTAGACCTAGCCGACAACATGGGCGAACGCATCAACCGGCCTCATCGGATTTCACAGCATCGAGGATGCCATTTAATCATCCCGAACCTAAACAGGATCATGGAGTACCATCCAGTCATCTTTATTCCGTCAGTCACCCCGGATATGACGTTGATGAGTGTTACCGACCATCACCGCCAACAACGAGGTTAGATGACTAGCTCCCCATCCTAACTCCAAGTTCAGCATATCTAACATCAATGTATCAGTTTGGAACCCCTTCGTCAGCATTTGATGGTACATTATTTCTGGGTCCATCTACTAGTCAAGTTCCCGTTATGGGTGAACTAGGTGTTGGCTCATCCAGCAGTGGGTTTCAAATTGTTGATACGAAGAAATGACTAATGACATACAACTGGAACCAGTGGCGGTTATAGCAGGAGGTCGTGGTCGACCGCGAATACGTGCCACTGACGAGGTTGAACGACGGGTGCAACCACCACGCACTAGAAGAGCTCGACACTGTTGCTCTACACCACGCAATAATTAGAATAAATGTACTTTTATCAATATAACGAGAATAATGTATTTTAAATTTCTAATATATAAATTTATATGTTTTGCATTTCATGTTATTTATTTTAAATTTGTTGGGAAATTAATTGTTATTTTTAATTTTTTTATTCAGCATGTGTAACTAAAATCTTAATGTTGTTATTTAATTTATAAAATTGTAAAAAAATATATTATTGAGTTATATTTTTATAAATTTTTTTAATTTTAAATAAAATAATAATCCAAATTACATGATAAGTTGACAAAAACTTGCATAACATTTTCTCTTAATGGCAAAATATGTAAATATTACAGGTTATGAAAACATGTAATTCATTTATTGTTGATGCAAACTCTCCCCCAAATGTGCCAGATTGATGGGGACAATTTCGACGGTTATGACCTTCATTTCTGCATAATCCACAACGTTTTGGTTGGCATTTCTCCCTGAGGTCCATTTCATTACGAATACGACTTGATTTTGGCCGACCATGTGGATTTCTCCGCATTTCTTGATTGGGACACACTTTTGGACCATCATATTGAGGCTAGTAACCTTCATTTCCAACTGTTTCGAACTCATGTCTATAAACATTCAATATAGTTTCCAGTCTATAGACTTTGTCCATATATTGCATGCAATCTACATGGATATGTGCACAAGCAGCAACTACATGTGAACAAGGGAACTTTGTGCTTGAAACTTCCCACAGTCACACCACATGTCACTAAGCTTGACTTTGTACTTCATTGCAGAAACACCCTCTTGTGGATCAATAACTCTTCAACCAGAAAAGATTGATTTGCTCGCGTAAAATTACGAACAAAGTGAGAGTTAGCTTTCTTGCGATTTTTCTTCCATAGCCTGTGTGACTGTTTTACAGTATGTGTGCCCTCCCCCCATCATTGCAATTTGCTTGTTCCCCATCTAAACAAAAAGTGCAGCTAACCTATAATATGTTGATTGCACTAAAGCAGTAATAGGAAGATGACGCGTTCCCTTCAACACCGAATTGATAGATTCAGCTAGGTTGGTTGTCATATGGTCATAACGTCTTCCTTGATCATATGATTGGGCCCACTTCTCCTTGGGGATCATATCAAGCCAATTAGCCGCCTCTGCATTTTTTCCACGAAGATTCTCATACATGAAATGAAAATTCGGTCGCCTCAACTCGTATCCTAATAAAATTAAAAACAAAAGACTTGTGAATTTCAGTATTATTTTATATACTAAACGAAATATAAGAGATAAAATAACTATGATTCGATTCCATACCCATGTTAACAATGTGTCGACACAATTCCTTATTGTTAAACTTTTTCATAAAGTTAGTTGCAATGTGTCGAATGTCGTACACTGAATATGCATGTGGAGGATTCCATCCACTACCATCGCATCTAATCGCAGCTTTGATGGCTTCATGTCGATCAGACATCAAGCATATGCCAGGCTGTTTTGTCACGTGTGTACGCAAGTTAGTGAGAAAGAATGACCAAGCCTCTGTTGTCTCACCCTCCACAATGGCAAAGGCAATTGGCAGTATGTTTCGGTTGCCATCTTGTGCAATAGCTAACAATAATGTTCCTTTGTATTTTCCATATAAGAAAGTACCGTCTATTTGCACAATAGGTTTACAATACGGATACCCTTCAATGCACGACTTAAATGTCCAAAATAGTCGATGAAATATTCTCTTACCCTGGACCAGTCGATCACCGTGATATGCAGGTACCGTTTGCAATTCCACAATTGTACCAGGCACGAAATGTTGCATTGCACCTAACCATTTAGGTAGCTCATTGTATGATCTTTCCCAATCGCCAAAAACTCGAACAATTGCCTTTTGCTTTGCTTTCCACTTTTTCTTATAGGAGGTGATGTATCCATATCGGATTCGCATCTCAGCGATTAAAACTGAAACGGAGATCTCTGGATTTTCTTGGACCAATGACAATATGCATGAACAAATCATGTTACAATCTAACTTGCAATGATCTTGTGAAATCCTCCCCAATGTGCAAGTATGAGGCCCTTCATATTTTCTAATCTCCTATGCCTGTTTCTTCTTCATAAAAGTTGCCCTTATTCTCCAATTACACCATTTTCCATACATTACGCACTTAGCATAATATTTGGTCCGCTCAGATTCAATTACTCTGTAATCTACAGAGTTTTTGATGTTATAGTGCTTAATAGCTGAAAGCACAGCCTCTTTCGTTGGAAATTGTAACCCAACAAACAGATCAACTGCAGATGGATCAAATGTCAGAGGCGTAGCTAATGTATGAGCATACTCAGGAAATTTCAGCACTTGCATTGCCTCCAGATCCTGGGTATGCATATGGGATGCAGCCTCATATGGGGGAAGATCTCCATGAGTGTTGATCTCAGCAGGGACGACGTCTAGGTCAGAAGCACTGTTGTCATCACTTGCGAATTCAGCATCCTCTTCCTGCTCACTAAATTCACCAACATATTCACCATGGACTCCACGTGGCGGACCAGATCAACACCAACTGGCTCATCTTCGAGGGTAGTAGGAATTGTTTGTGAGACTAATGAATTCTGAAACGTTGTAGCTTGAGATAACGGAACGACTTCTTCTGTGGGAACATCGTATGTAGTGTGAACATAGAACGACCTAGAATCATCATCTTCTATGGGAAAGTTTTCTGTTGTGCGAACATTTGAAGGCCCACAATCATCGTCAACGTCCTCTATGTCAGCATATAACTCAAGTACACCAACATTTGCAAATGTCTCATGAGCATAAAACATGCATCTGACATCATCATCATCTTCAAGTGGAAATGTTCTATATCGGACACATCCTTCACCAATAGAAAGAGGATGCCTATACTTAACCTCTAAAAACTCTTTTTCTATTTCCAGCTTTAATTTTTGTATGAATTTGCAGCTTCAGTTCCTCTAATGTGACGTCTTCTTCCACACGAAAATTTTTAGGACGTTCACAATCAAAGGTAGCACCTTCGTCAGTATTATGAATTTGGCTATTATAGTAGACCAATGCGATCACTCTATTGCTCATGTTGTGTAGTAATGAAACTAAGAAGGATGAGAATGGATGTATTATCACTCGGCAAAAGAAAGAAGAATTATAGAAGGATGATAATGAGGAGGTTTTAGCACTCAGAAAAAATCTGATTGAAAAACTGTTGTAGGGGGTATTGTAAACCTTCATCAGTATTATGAATTTATAATGGTTCATTATGTTGTACCAGATGACAAATCCCATCCTTTGTATAGGGTGGAACCTGATTCTCATATTCTGGCTAGGGTTATTTGACTGAAAAAGTGATAACTCATTCAATGCAAAAACTGATGATAAATCTCATCCTTTGTACTGGACTGTCCAATAGTCCCATCCATTGCAGAAGGAATCCAATTTCAATATTTTCTGCAGCATTTTATTGACTGAAAAATAGATGAAACCTATCCCTAACCCTAAATCATTAGTCCCATCAATTGCAGAAGGAATCTAATTCCAATATTTTCTGCAGCATTTGATTGACTGGAAAATAGCTGAAACCTATCCCTAACCCTAAATCATTAGTCTCATCCATTGCAGAAAGAATCCAATTCCAATATTTTCTGTAGCATTTGATTGACTGTAAAATAGCTGAAACCTATCCCTAACCCTAAACCTAAACCTAAACCTAAACCACTAGTCTCATCCATTGTAGAAGGAATCCAATTTCAATATTTTCTGCAGCATTTGATTGACTGGAAAATAGCTAAAACCTATCCCTAACCCTAAATCATTAGTTTCATCCATTGCAGAAGGAATCCAATTCTAATATTTTCTGCAGCATTTGATTGACTGAAAAATAGCTGAAACCTCTCCCTAACCCTAAATCATTAGTCCCATCCATTGCAGAAAGGAATCCAATTCCAATATTTTCTACAGCATAAAATTAAAATAATAAAAAAATTAAATAAAAAATTTAAGTATATATATTTAAAAAAAATTAAAACAATCGAAGATAAATTTTTTTATATCTGTTTGTTACAGATCTCACATATAAAATTTAAATAAGAAATCAAAATTTTTAATTATATAAAATTAAAATAAGAAATAAAAAATTTGATATAAAAATTTAATAAGAAATATAATTTTCTTTTTAAAACTTTAATGAGAAATAAAATTGTACTTTTTATAAAATTTTAATAATAAATTTTATTTTATTTTCTATAAAATTTAAAAATTATAAGAAATAAAATTTTTGATATAAAAATTTAATAAGAAATATAATTTTCTTTTTTAAATTTTAATAAGAAATAAAATTGTATTTTGTATAAAATTTTAATAATAAATTAAAATTTATTTTTTATAAAATTAAAAAATTAAAAAATTATAAGAAATAAAATTTTTGATATAAAAATTTAATAAGAAATATAATTTTCTTTTTTAAATTTTAATAAGAAATAAAATTGTATTTTTTATAAAATTTTAATAATAAATTAAATTAAATTTTTATAAAATTAAAAAATTATAAGAAATAAAATTTTTGATATAAAAATTTAATAAGAAATATAATTTTATTTTTTAAATTTTAATAAAAAATAAAATTTTATTTTTCATAAAATTTTAATCATAAATTAAACTTTTAATATATATTTAAAAAATAAACAAATATTTTAAAAAAATAAATAAACAAACCTAGATAATTTATTTTATTTTATATAATTTACAATTTTTAAAATTAAAATACACATTTAAAAAAAATTACAATTTTTTTTTTAATTTAATTAAAATATATATATATATATATATATACCAAGGGAAATCGCCACCCCCCATGGCGATTTCCCTTGGTATTCTTTGCAATTTTTGTAATTTTTACGCTGGGAAATCGCCATGGCGGATGGCGATTTCTCAGCTAGAAAAAAAAAAAAAGCGGATTTTGAGAATTAATCTGAAAACAACGGTATTTTGGTATATAATTTTTTTTTTGCTATATTTGGATAAAAAACCGGTGCTTGCCCCCAAATTTTTTGAAAATTCCTTAATATAAATTTATATTTTTAGAAAATAATTTTAAATTGGCTCTCCAAATTAAAATTGTTATTTGTTAATTTTTTCTATTTATTTGATTTGTATCTTAATTTTATGTATTGTAATTTAAAAAATTAAAATCACATTATATATTTATCTATTATTCCAATCCATCCTTATTCACTAACCATATAAAGTCAATAACCTTGTCACAATTATTAAATTATAATTATGTGATTTAAAAAAAAAAAAAAAGTTAAATTGACTTTTTAAGTTTATCAACGAAACTTCAAGTCTTCGACTAACTACCAAACATGTATTGCTTTTTTTAAGGAAAGAAAATTTTCTTCTCATATATTTTAATTATATTCTACATTTTTATGACAATTTTTTAATGTGTTTTGCTTTAAAATCTGGGTTGTCACTTGCTAGTTGCCTTTAATTACAAAGCAAAAACTATTGTTAATTATTTTTTTTTTTACAAAAAATTGAGATAAATCTTTTTTAATTTCTACAATAATACTATATAAGTCTACTTGTTTTAACTAGTTACAAATTTTTTTCTTTTACGAAGCTTGACACTTTTGTTTGTTGAGAAATTTATTATAAAGATTAAATTAATAAATTTATGAATTGATAAAATTTATAATTTTATTATTATATTACTTGAATATATCTTTTGTATTAGTAAATATGATGGAATATTTCAAATAAAAAAGTATAATTTTAATTATTTTCCTAAAATCAAACATCAAGATCTATTACTATTAATGATATCTACTACAATGAGAATTTTTACAATAAGAATCATGAACCATGAGAACACTTAATTACAACCACTCATTTCTTTTACACGTTTTGCACACATTCTGATGTAAAGTGAAAATCTAAGAAAATTATAAAATAAAAAAAAATTAATAATTAAAACTTATTTATTAATTATGTATTATAACAAAAAAATTATTAAAAGAAAATGAAACTGATATTTTAAAAATGATTTAAATTATATTAAAATCATCTTAAAAAGTAGATCTATTATTAATAATGAGATTAAGTACTCAAATATTAGTATAATATTTATAATAATATTATTAATTTTTTAAATAATAATATCATTTAAAATGTTAAAAAAATATGTGTATATTAATATTAAATATTTTTAATATTGCAAAAGTATTATTTAAAATATAAAACTAGTTAAATATTAATATTTTAATATTTTTAAATATACTTTTTCATAAACTAGCTTAAGACCATATTTTATTTATTTATTTTTTTGGATAATTGACCATATTTTTTTATGTTTACACTATAATATTATAAATATATTTATTCTTTATATAATATAAATTACATAATATATATATATATATTAAAATAATATATTTTATATAATTGAAAAATGGGTCGGATTAGGCCGAGCTCGGGCTTTTAATGTTTGAGCCAAGGTCCAATCCGTTTTTTAAATTGGCTTTATTTTTTTGCCAAATTCATTTTTGTCCAAACTCACTCAAATATCAAACGAGCTTTCGGGTTTGGGCGAATAGCTCGGCCCGTGGATAGGTCTAGACTCTAGATTGTAACATTTAGTAGTATTTGATTGGTCTTGACAGATTTTTGAACCTGAATTTTGGTCGGCTCAAGCTTGAGCAAGCATGTAAAGTATTGATACCATGCCTAAGTCCGACATGAACCTCGCTTAACCTTATAGAAAAATATATAATCTTTTATAGTTTTACCATTAAAATAAAATGGGTTAAATTTTAAAATAATTTATCTACTAAAATCAATATGTTGGTAATGTTGGACACGACACGAGAAAAAAATTAAAATACAATATGACAAAAAAAAATACATGAACACGATACGAATATATGAACATGTGAAAATCTATATAACCGTATTATTAACATATAACAACATAAACACGATTATGACACGAAAAATAACACGAATACGATACAAATACAGAGATTATTAGACCTACATGTGATAAATTTATTAAAATAAAAAAGTATTCCTTAATAAAATAATATTATAAATTGGGTTGAGCTTAACAAATTTATTTTTGAATTGATCAAACTCGTAAGCTTGATAAGTAATTTGATCCATAAATAAATCTAATGAGAATAAATTATTTAATCAATTTTTAAGATTTCATTTTCTTTTAATAAAATTTTTGTTATAGCAGTAACAGATAATACTTTTCATTATTAGCATTTTTTTGTAATTCTCTTAAAAGATAGCTTTGGCTTTTTATCCAAGGAGTTCTCATGCTATTCTCACAGTAAAAGTTCTTACCGCATTCACCACTATTAATATCTATTTGTTAAGGCAAAATGTAAGAGAGAGTACAATTTGATGAATTTGAAAGACAACAACTCAAATTCCCATATTTGTAAAAAAAAATCATGAGTCTGCTTAATTGGTTTTTATAGATACTAATAAAAGATTATTTAATTATTATTTACAAAAACAAACTTTTAATGCATTGTTTTTACTAAATTAAAAAAAAATCATTAATTACATTTTTTTTCTTTAATTATCATCTTAATCAGTGATACTAGACATTTGTTAACATTTTCCAAAAATCATTACCGTACGGTATGTAGTTGTGATAAAAATAGGCTTAAATAATAATAAATAAAAAGGTCCCGGTACTATATCACTTCTCACACTTTGGTATTTCAAAATTTTTTTTGTCCAAATCAAGTACTAGTACTATAATTCCGTTAAACAAATTAGTACCTTGCAATAACACTGTTAAATAAATGCTGACGTGGCAAATAGCATCCAATGAAATCTTGACACGTGGCAAAAGTGTCATGTCAATGCCTACTCTGTAATGCCACATCATCATCAAAAGAAAAAAAAATTACAAATTCAAACAAAATAGGAAAAAAGTATAAAAAATAAAATGAAATTCAGAAATTTTTTAAAAAATCTAAGAAAAATTCACAATTTTTTTAAAAAATTAAGAAAAATAAAAAATTCAAATTTTAAAAATTCAAAAAAAAAAAAAGAAAAAAATTATAAATTTCAAAATAAATTTTGTAAAATTTAAAAAGATCTAAAAACTTCACAAATTTTCTTTAAAAAATTAGAAAATTCGAAAAAAAATTTATAAAAATTAAAAAAATTAAAAAAATAGGAAAAATTATAAATTCAAAAAATCTAAAAAATTCACAATTTTTTTTTTTAAAAAATTCAAAATAAATTATAAAAAATTAAAAAAACTGAAAATTTTAAAAATATATAAAAAAAATTCAAATTAAAAAAACTGAATATTTTATATATTTTTTTAAAATCTGTAAAAATAAAAAAAAATTTTAAGAAAAGAAAAAGATGTCTAGGGAAAAAAAAAAAGAGAAGAGGAAGCGAAAGGAAGAGAGAGAAAAGAGAGGCGAGAGGGTCGGTCGGCTGCTAATCAACTTCGGACCAGAGAGAGAAAGGGGGAATCGGAGAGAAAGGGGGAATCGGGGGAGAGAAAGGGGGAATCAAGAGAGAGGGCGAAATGGGGGGAGAGAGGGAAAGAGAGAAGAGCAAGGGGAGGTCGGCCGACAGCCGCCTGGCCGGCCCGAGGTAGATCCCGCATCAATCTGCCCTGGATCGGCCAGGCTGTGGCCAGCCGACACCTCCCCCTCTTTCTCCTCCTTTTCCTTTCCCCTCTCTCTCCCCTCCCTCATCTCTCTTTCTATTTTTTTATTATTTTTTGAATTTTTTTCTTCAAATTTTTGAAACAATTCAAAAAAATTAAAAAATCATTTTTTTAATAATTTGTTTGAATTTTCTGAAATATTTGAAAATATTTATTTATTTATTTATTTTTAAGATTTTTTTTTGAATTTTTTATGATTTTTTTTTCATTTTTTATGTTAATGATGACGTGGCTAGCATTGACGTGGAATTTTTTTTGCCACATGTCATAACCTAATTGGATGTTAATGCCACATCATCTATTTATTTAACGGTGTTAGGGCGAAGTATCAACTTGTTTGACAAAATTATAGTATATGTAATCGATCAGGAACAAAAATTCTTTAAGTACCAAAGTGAAAAAAGTGATATATTTCAAGGGTCAATTTTTTATTTAAGCCTTAAAAATACTAAGTTCATGGATTTAAAAAGTTTATACTAAAATGTCCATTTCCTTATAGTATTAATCTATTAATTGTGACATAACAGATAAACTCGTGATAATTAATAAATGGATTTTGCTAACGAGTACGCTAAGGACACTCTTTAAGGTTACTATGTATAGCAATATCTTCATTCAATGCATTGAAAATGATGAATAAAATTGTCAGTATTTAATACAATACTTTTACTATAAATAATATATTAACTAATCTTAAAGAGTGTCCTAAGGGCACTCGTTAGTAAAACCCTTAATAATTATATAAATTAACCTATGAAATTTAAAAATTTCACAACTGATGCATATGATAATATTTCATAAATTCATTATAACATCTTTTTTCACATAAAATTTTCAATTTAGCTTGGAAACTAGAATTTAAAATTTTGAAAGGAAGAGTTCTATTGCTCTTCCCATATTTGACAAAGGGGATTAGGGGCTCTTATTCCTTGCAAAAATAATTATTTTTAGTTCTGTTTGAATGAGAAATTTTAAAACTTTGAAGAATTTTAAAATGCTAACATTTTAAAATGCATCAATTCAAAATACTAGCATTTATAATTATATTGTTTGGATAAATATTTTTTAGAAAGAAATTTTGAATATTGGAATTTGATGAGGTAAAAAATAATTATAATAGAGAAAGAATAATATTAGAGATAGAATAAGAAAATTATTGAGAAAAATATGCAATATGAGTGTCATTAAAGTTGTAAAAATGTATATATATTACTAATAACATGAACAAAAATTGAAATGAGTTTTCATAATTAAAATTGAAAAAAATAAAAGTTGGGTAAATAAAAAAAAAATATAATAAATGTTAATATCTTATTAAAAAATCAAAGAATTCCACAAATTTCACTTCTCGAGGTGGAATTTGAAAAGAAAATTTGAGTCCTCTAAAATTTGTCTTTGAAATTCCAAAATTTTTGACAATTTTTATTTTTATTTTGTCAAATAAGATAATTTTATTTTAAAATTTTAAAAATCTCTTTACAAATAAAATTTTTTTTTGAAATCCTTCATCAAAATGCACCGTTAGTTTAAGAGTAAATGGGTAGATGAAAAAGATAGAAGTTTTAGCGTACAAAGATTTTTTTTTTTTTTTGGAAAAAACTAATATGCTATTTTTACATCCCCATTGCTAGAATTTAAAACATTCTTTGGTCGTAAAGAAGAAAAAAAAAAAAAAAACCTTAATTTGGAGATTATATTAACTAGGGATTCTCTTGTTGGCAAGAAAGAAAAAAAAATCGACATTCTCACGTAAATAAAGAAGAAACTGTCCATCAAAACGTAACATGTTCCTAATAATTGATTATTTGATTAGTATATCTTTTATTCGATTTCTTTTACGTGCCTGTCTAATCACTTCTTCAAAAGTAGATTATTAAAAAAATATGTTAAAATAATAAATAATTCTGAATTGTATTATATTATTTAAATACGTTTTTATATTTTTATTGTATTTAATTAAATTTTTAATTTTTAAGTTACATTCAACCTAGTTTTTAATTTATATCTAAATAAGTACTTAACATAAATAAATTTTTTATTTATTTTTTTATTTAAATATAAATATAAATTAAAATTAAATATAAAAATTTATTTGGATATTGTAAAAGTATATGACTTATTTAAAAAAATATTTAAGGGTTTTTTAATATTTTAGGAAATTTTTTTTTGCATAGATTGACGTCAGCTACATTGTAGCGGTTCTAGATTTCCAATGTAGTTCTTTATTGGCCAAGAAATAAAAGAAAAAAAAACAACAAAAGTTGACCAACCTGCATACATAGTCTGCTTTATGACTGTTTTTTTTGTGTGGATAAGTTGCTTTATGACTTCAAGCTGCAAATAACAAGAGTTTTAAAGCTAAATATATCTCTCTCGTTTTAATAGTAGGTAGCAGTAATTTTAGTGTGCTAGAACACTTCTTTAATTTAGATTTTAAAGGAAATTATTTTAATTATGATGAATTGTCCACGAAACTAAAAATGAACCATTTTTTTATATGTTGTGACCGACTAATTGATAAAAAAAAATTTATTGAAAATCACTTATGTGATAGTAATAATTGTTTTCATCACATTCATAGTATTTCGAGATTAAAATTTTTAATATATAAAATTAATGTATGAATCATTTCTTGAAATATTAAATTCAAATAAAATTTAAGATATTTTTATTTATGTTATAAAAAATAAAAATAATTGTTTTTATCATAAATAGTTTCTACTTCAAAAACAGAAAATTGTGTTGGTGGTAAGAGACGTGATTTGTTTGTCCTAACAGATTTCTTGAACGTTATAAGTAGACAAATTCATTATGTTATTAACCAAAAACATCAGCTTAACAATACGTGTAAGAAAGAAAAAGAAAGTACTATTATTATATTTCCAAGTTGAACTTTTTTATTTTTTAACTCCAATTTGAAAAACATGAATAGTTAGACATAACATTTTAATTTAATAATTTATGTATTAACATCGTGTTTAAAAAATTATATTTTTATATAAATTTTGACACGATAAAATTCGTGTTATATATATATATATATATTAACATATTTATATCCTATTCGTATTATTTTTTATATAATATTATATTTTAATTATTTTTTTATTATATTCGTATTATGTTTGAGGTGATTAGATTTAACATTTTTAATAAAGCATATAACCTTTGATGACTTTCCCCTTTGGCTCAATACCGCGTCAAAATTAAAGGTTTGTGTCCACAACCTACGACATTATTCCACGAAACACCCAAAGGAAGCCCTTACGACTTTTCCCCTCGTAAAAAACCCAGTGATCCTATTCGCTCAACCCCCCAAATTTGACCTTTGCCTTGTCTCCCACCTTCATCAACAAAAAATATTGTAATTTCGAGATACTTTATTTCTTTTTTCTAATTACTAACAACAAACAGTAAATATCAGCATTTAGAACATTCCTAGAAAACGCAATCGTTCCACTTCATAATTACTAACAACAGACAGTAAAAAATCATATCTAATTTGATTAAAATTATTTTATTTTATTTTAAAATATTAAATTATATTTTTCAATTTTTTTAAAAAAAGATAATTTTCTAAAATTTAAAATAAAATACAAAATTTAAATGCTAGATATTTTAAAAAATGTGTCATATTACCATGATTATTCCTATAAAATATAAATATTACCATGACTAAACTAAATAATGGAATAACTTATTATCTCTCAATGCCCGAATATATTTGATTTAATAGGTGATTACATAATGTCAAACCAAACACCCCTTAATCTAACCCTTCAAACCCATTATAAAATTATCTTCATCTTTGGAAGAAGATTTCAAAGCAAAAATCTGGTAATCATCGAAGAATAAATAAGTACAAACTAGAAAAGAACAAAAAAAAGCCAACAAATCAAAGCAGCCGGCTTCGACTTCCAGTTCCAGGGACAAGACAAAAAGTTTAGGCTTTTTGTTTTGACTGTTTATCTATTATATCTCCCATTAAACTTCCTTTATTTCCATTCCTTTTCAACCAAAACAGAACGAAAACACAAAAGAAGATGAAGTATCAAGTCTTTGTGCTTACGATTTTGGTTTCACTCTCTTTTTCTTCAGTTTCAGCTAGATTTTTTCCAAATATAACAGCTATTCCGCCATGGCTACTCCCAAACGCCACCTCATTCGCCCCATGGGATGCCTTCACAAAATTCGCCGGTTGCCAATCGGGAGAAGCACGAGACGGTTTGTCTAAGCTCAAACAGTACTTTAGCAACTTCGGTTACATCCCCAACTCTCCGTCTAATTTTAGCGACGATTTTGATGACGAGCTAGAAAAGGCCTTGAAAACATACCAACAGAATTTCAACCTTAACGTTACCGGTCAACTGGATGATCAAACTCTTCAACAGATCGTACGGCCGAGATGCGGTAACGCCGATATAGTCAATGGGACGACTTCCATGAACTCCGGTAAATCGTCGTCTTTCCACACCACTGGACACTTCCATACGACGGGTCATTACACTTTCTTCCCGGGAACGCCACGTTGGCCTGCCAACAGGAGGGACTTAACATACGGTTTCTTACCCGGAAACGAATTAACAGACGAGATAAAGGCCGTCTTCACAAGCGCATTCCAGAAATGGTCGGCTGTTACGCCGTTGACCTTCACGCAAACGGATTCATTCTTCTCCGCCGACATCAAAATCGGTTTTTACAGAGGAGACCATGGGGACGGAGAGCCATTCGACGGGGTTTTAGGAA
Source organism: Fremontodendron californicum (assembly GCA_030761205.1). Lineage (NCBI taxonomy): Eukaryota > Viridiplantae > Streptophyta > Magnoliopsida > Malvales > Malvaceae > Fremontodendron > Fremontodendron californicum. The sequence goes on along the minus strand of JAULJL010000013.1, from coordinate 15,846,243 downwards.
CGTTGGCTCACGCGTTTTCTCCAACAAACGGGAGGTTCCATTTGGACGGGGACGAGAACTGGGTCGTTTCGGGCGACGTCACTAGGTCAGCGCTGCCGTCGGCTGTGGATTTGGAGTCCGTGGCTGTTCACGAGATCGGGCATTTGTTAGGGCTGGGGCATTCGTCGGTGGAAGATGCTATTATGTACCCGACGATTACTTCGAGAACAAAGAAAGTGGAGCTGGTAAATGATGATATAGAAGGGATTCAATGGTTGTACGGTAGTAATCCTAACTATAATGGTTCTACGACGCAAACTTCGACTACTCAGCAGAGGGAAACTAGCGATGGTAAAACCCGTTATTTGGGTTCACGGTGGGGCCTTGCTGTATTCTTGGCTGTTGGATTTGGGTCCTTATTTTTGTAAATTACTTAAAGCACTGTTTATATTCTTTGTTCGTTTTTTTAATTTCTTTTAATTGGTATTAGCTTTTTTTTTTTTTTTTTTTTGTGTGTGTGTGTGTGAGATTTATAAAATGCCACCCTTTTATGAGGCTAGCAGCCTTATTCTTCGAGGTGTACCGTATAGTTATTTGGTTATACAAATATTGGATTATATTTTTCATTTTGAAGATTTTTTTTTCAATTTATTTCACATTGGGATAAAATGATTCGCATAAGGATTCATTAGCAATACTCCATGGTAATTTGATAATAATAAGCAAACAACATTTTAATCCCATGCTTTTATTTCATTTCTTTTGGCCATTTTTTTTGTTGTTGAGATTTTTAATTTTTTCTTAACCTCTAACTCCTCTCTACTTAACTCATCTAAAAAAAAAGTCTATGCAGCATGTATGTTATCTAAGTTAATATTGAGTTGACTCTTTTGGCCATTACTAAATCTTCTATTTTTAATTACTATTAGCAATTTGAGTTCCCAAATAATAACTTTTTGGGTTTTATTAATAAGTGTCCTTAACATACTTTTAAGATTAGTTAATATATTATTTATAGTAAAAATATTATATTAAATACAATAATTAATAATTTTATTCATCATTTTCAATGTATTAAATAAAAATATTATTATATATAATAATCTTAAAAAATATCGTTACAGTACTTATTAACAAAAGAAAATGTTAACCAGTGCCTAGTGGAACTGGTCAAGGTGATATATTTAGAAGAAAAAAAAATGTGTAATTAATGAATTACTTTTTTATAATTCAATAAAAGTAATATATTAAATGCAAAAAAAAAATTCTAAATAGGTAAATAAATCATTCTTAACCAGTGTCTATAGGCACCGATTAAGCAAACCCATTAACAAAATCCTAACTTCTTTATAAGGATTCATTTAGATAGAACTTTTACTTATGATATTGATTAATAAAGACTTCCCGCAACTTTATTACCAAATTCAGAAAAAGAAAAAAAAATCAGGACAACATTTATTTGTTTAAACCACCTCTATTCCTATCATTATAGACTTAACTTTGCTTAATAATTTGTTTAATAAAAAAATGAAAAAGAATAAAAATGTAAATTTTGTTATTATAATGATTAAATTTTAATATTATTTTCATACCAACTTAATAATTATTAGATTAATCAATTTTCTTTCTTAATCAATTTTCGTCCTTCTTACCATCAAACAAAGACTAAATGGAGACACAAGGCATTATAACAGAAGGGTAAATTAGAGGTTTAGTCAGTTAATTTTAGGTGATCTTTTATTTTGATCATCGAATTATGGAAAGTTACAATTTGATCACTAATATTTATAAAATTATTTTTTATTACCCAATCGTTAAAGATTAACGGCATGCTGATATGTCATTGCAACATCATCTGACATGTCTCATGGCATTCTAAAGTTTGAAAAAAAAAATTATAGTTTGGTCACTTAATTTATTGAAATATTTTATTTTGGTTATCAAACTTTGAAAATTTTACTATTTGCTTACTGTAGACACCTAATTTTGTCCGGACCACTAAACAGGTATGTTTTCTTCCCATATTGATGTTTCCGAGTATAAAAAGACTGTTTTCATCCTGCAGGTTAGAGGTGGCAATTGGGCGGGTTCGGGCGGGTTCGGGTCGGGTTCATTCGGGTCCGGGTTCATTCGGGTTCGGGTTCATTCGGGTTCGGACTCATTCGGGTTCGGGTCCATCCGGGTTCGGGCTCATTCGGGTTCGGGTCCATTCGGGTTCGGGCTCATTCGGGTTCGGGCTCATTCGGGTTCGGGCCCATTCGGGTTCAGGCTCATTCGGGTTCGGGCTCATTCGGGTTCGGGCCCATTCGGGTTCGGGTTCGGGTTCGGTCTGGGTTCGGGTTCGGTCTGGGTTCAGGTATGTTTTACATCATTTTATTTTATATTAGATGTAATCATTTTTACGTAATTTAAATATTTATATCTAAAAACAAATTATTAATTTATTATTATTTTTATACTTTTGCTATTATATGATATTTTTAATTATATTTATGTTTTAAAATTAATATTTGTTAGCACCAAAAGAATAAGAAATTAATTTGTTATATAAAATCAAATTTTGAAATAATTTATTATAAAAAATATGATATATTATAAATTAATCATATTGATATTTAAAATAATTGATTTGATGAACTCGAATTTCAAAATATAAATACATTATAATTTATATTCACTATAAAATAAAAAACTTTTAAAAATAAATTTTGGCATTCATCTATTCGTTTATATACTTATAAAATGCAAAAATTTTATGCTTATAGTCAAGATATATATATATCTTTCGAGTACTTATTTTTTTTCATCAGTATAAAGTATAAATTATAAAGTAGTACTAAAAAAATATAATTTATATTTAAATTATACGTAAAAAATATATAATTAATATGATTATTTATTAATATATAATAAATATACCCAAAACCAAAAGGTCATAAAATCCTAAACCCCATAAACCCACCCGCTAAAATGAAATCCCATGAAAGCCATAATCCAATTAAACCCACTCTAACCTAACCGTATAAGTATAACCCAAAAGGCCAAAATAATTGAATTATTGTCAAATTTTTTTACCCTTAAAGAATAATTGAATTATTGTCAAATTTTTTTTCACATCTCTAAAATTTTCAAGAATTTAAAATATTTAGATTGTAAATTCATCATGATATGAGACGTTAAAGTTATAACTTATAAGTACAAAATATAATTTACTTTTTGATAAAATTATTATTTCATCATCATATATATATATATATAATATTAAATTTTAATTAAATTATTTAAAAAAATTAGAATAAAATTAATAATTAAAGTTATTGCTTTGTAAAAAAAAATTAATTAATTGCAATTTGATTATTTTTATTTTTAGTATTAAATTCGGGTTCGGGTTCGGGCCGGTCTCGGGTTCGGGTCTATTCGGGTTCGGGCTCATTCGAGTTCGGGCTCATTCGGGTTCGGGCCCATTCGGGTTCGGGTCCATTCGGGTTCGGGTCCATTCGGGTTCGGGCCCATTCGGGTTCGGGTCCATTCGGGTTCAGGCCCATTAGGGTTCAGGTTTTTTCGGGTTCGGGTTTTTGACTTTTTGGTCAAATCGGGTTTGGGCGGGTTCGGGTTCGGGTTTTCCTGGGCGGGTTTTCGGGTTCTGGTTCATTTTGCCACCTCTACTGCAGGTGGTACTCCGAGACTTAGTTTAAGAGGGCGAGCACAAAAAGACAAACTTGAAAAAAAGTCAACCCTAAAAAGTCAACCCCGAAAAAGTCAACCCCAAAAAGTCAACTACTAAAAAAGTCAACCACTTTCAAAATCAAGATTTTAAGTTCAATTGAAAAATGGCGAAAGAATTTTGATAATCCGAGGTCTACATTGAAAGATATGGAGTTCGGAAGTTGGGATTTGGAGATTCAGTAGAAAAGAAACCTTAATTCGAGAAATTTGGGGAAAAGTGCTTAAACAATCAAACTGGTCGAAATTGAAGGTTCCAAATGAAAGATAAGCACTGACTACGGGTAATGGAGAAGTCACTTGCAAGAAAAACCGGAAGAAAAGTCAATCCGGGAGAAAACCGAGAATTAGGATTTTGAGTGGATTTCGGTGAAATCGGGAAGAATCACAGAAATAGCCCGACTTGGTAAGACCAAAGCCCCCAATGGATGAGGAATGATTAAAAAGGATGGCCCAAGGCTCAGATTGAAGAAAATCTGAAAATCGGACTTGTTTTGAGCAAAACCGGGTTTCGGAGGTTAAAGGGCAAAATTGGAAAAATTTGGGAAAAATAGCAAATGGACTCCGAAAATTATGGAAAATTTGTCAATCTCATTCTTAAATCATTTGAAAGAGATTGGCGAAAGAAAATCTTGATTCCGAGTTCGTTTGCAAAATGGCCAAATCCCGGGCCTCCTATGTAGTAATTCAAGCCGATAAATCTCGAAAAAATACCAAATGAGCTCCAAAAATTATGAAAACTTCCAGATCACACTTTTTAATTATTTTGAAGAGATTGGTGAAGAAAAATCTTGATTTGGAGCTCGTTTAAAAAATGGTAAAAAGTAGGGGCATAAAAGGACATTTTGGGAACAACAAATCCAAATAAATAGCAAACGGACTCGGATAATTTTGAAAACTTCCAGAACTCAATATTTTATTATTTTGGAAGTATTAAAAAAAGAAAAATTGAATTTGGAGTCCGTTTGATATTTATTTGCATCCGGGGGGGCAAAATGGTCATTTCACCCAAGCAACCGAAAAGGGCTTCTTTGGGCCTTTCAAAAATCAGAGCTGGGTTGGAAAAGAGAAGTGCTGGCCTGCCCAAGCCCAAAGGAAGGAGGAAGCTTAGGATTTTTTCAATCAAGTGATTAAAAATCAAGAGTTAAGTTAGAGATTTTCATTTTTGAGCCTAAGTCCCAATCCCACATCCCTTTGTAATGTCAAGCCAAGGAGGTGCTCACCTTATAAATAAGGAGTCTTGGCCTTTGGTTGAGACCACCCACTACCCCTTGTGAGATAGTCTATACACTTGTATTAGGATTATCCGGGTGGTGAGTCATAGTGTTTTTGTTGAGAGGGTTTGTAGCTTAATCCGTTCAAAAGCTACTCTGATGGTTTATAGCTTAATCCGTTGAAAAGCTACTCTGAGGGTTTGTAGCTTAATCCGTTCAAAAGCTACTCTGAGGGTTTATAGCTTAATCCGTTCAAAAGCTACTTGTGAGAGGGTTTGTGGCTTAATCCGTTCAAAAGCTACTCTGAGGGTTTATAGCTTAATCCGTTCAAAAGCTACTTGGTGAGTTTTCATTTTAAAATAATGTTTCTTGTTCTTCCTTCATTTCCTTTCTTAAGTATATTTTTCTTACATTTTGTTTTTACAATAAACTCACCATGGCCAAATGGCCTACATTATTTATTTTAAGTTGTTATTTTTGATTCATTTTACCATATTGTTTATGCTATTTTCTTTATTTTTGATGTTTTAAATATTATGTTATTTCATGTTCTTAAGTTATATTTAATTTGGTTGCTTTGTTTGTTGCCATTTATGTCTTAGATATCATGTTTTTGCATTTTTAATTTTCTGTTTTCATGTTGTTTAAATTTGAGCATGTTTTAGAGTTAGCATATTAAGTGTTTGTGAAAATGCTTGTGTGATTCTTTGCATGATTCTTGTTTTATATCTTAGTGAGCATGTTTTAGATTTGGTATATTAGGTGTTTGTGAAAATGCTTGTGTGATTTTTGTGTTATGACTTAGTTTTTCATGCTAGTATGCCAAGTGTTTGAGAAAATGCCATGCTTGTTGGAGCTTGAGGCCATTTGGCTACTCCATGTGTTTTGCATTGTGTGTTGCATTTTTTGTCATGCTAATTGTTAGGTTTTTGCATTTGCATGATATTTGGTTGGATTTTTGAATTAAGCATGCCTTGTGTTTGTGAAAATGTCATGCATATCTTAGGTCTAGGTTGCATTTATTGCCATGCAAGTTCATGTTAGGTCTAGGCCATATTATTTATGTCATGCATTTTCCTTACATTTAGGTTTAAATCCATGCATTTCATGCATTATGTTTGCTGCATTATTTCATGCATTTCATGTTCATGCCACTTGAATAATGACTTGAGCCAATTAATGGTTCAAGGTCATGCTCTCTTGAGCACACTTGTGGAAAATTAAGTTTGTCAAATTGATTATTCTACCTTTGTGATTTTTTTTACTTAGCCAATTTTTATCTAACTTTCAAAAAGTCCTAGCTACTGTCTTCAAGTCATTCTATGAGTTTCAAATATTTTTATTTTGGTTTTTAAATGATTTTATCAAAGACAAAAAAAAAAAAAAAAGTGTTGGCAAAGCAGTTTTTTTTTTCCACCCAAAACTCGTACATCTTCGATTTTTCTAGGAATTCATCTTTGATCCGAAAATTAAGTCGATTTTTTTCCGTGTATTTTTACATGTTCTGAGTCTCCAATAATTTTTTCAAAATTTTTGGAATTTTTAAAAATAGGGTAAAAAAATCGTGGATTAAAACTGGACAGTGGAGTCAGAATTGAATTTAAAGAAAAACAAAGCAGTTTTTTCTCCTCCAAAAACTCGTACATCTCTGGTTTTTCTGGGAATTCATCTTTGATCAAAAAATTAATCCAATTTTTTCTCGTATAGTTTTACATGTCTTGAGTCTCCAGTATTTTTTTTAGAATTTTTGGGATTTTTAAAAATAGGGTAAAAAATCGTGGATTAAAACTGGACAGTGGAGTCAGAATTGAACTTAAAGAAAAACCAATTTTCTGTTTTGGTTAATTTACTTAGAGTGGGCTGATTAGGAGGGTTAGCTACTGACTTAGGGTAATTTCTAAGCTTTTTTAACTCTAAAAATGGTTTTTCAAGTCCCGGGTTAAGGAGAGTCAAGTCCGGATTTTTTTAAACTTAGGAAATTAGAGCCATTTAAAAATTTTTAGCCCAGTTTTTATTCAAGCTTTTCAAAATTGTTTTCAAACAATCACAAAGTATTTTGGTTTTAGAATATTTTAATTTGACATATTTTCCTAAGGTAGCCGGATATCTTTTTAGATATACGGATTTCCTTAATTAAAGGAAAAAATACATCTCATGCATTGCATTTTTATATTCATGCATTTTATATAATATGTGATTCTTGCCATAATAATTTCTATGTGTCATGACATTTAGGTTGCATTATATTATTTAGATTTTGCTATGTCATTTTATTTATGTCATGCCTATACATATTCATTTCTTTTAAATGTTTTCAAAAAAGATAATGATTTTCAATAAAAATAAAGATATTCCCGAGTTAAAATAATTCATGAGTTCTCTACCGGGTTTGCTGGAGGGAATATCATCAATTATTATTAATAAATGAATATCTTTCTTTCAAAAAAAGAGAATGATTCGGAAAGTTTTCCAAAACTAATAAAAATTTCTATATTTTGTCACGTTTGTTGGGGAATATAGGAAAATTTTGAATTTATAAATTCCGGCTCATTTTCAATAAAAAAATGGAATTATTTTTCTTTAAATTGGGAATTAATTTGAAATACTAAATTTAAAACCAACTTTTACCGAGACTTGAGATAACACACGATTAATAAGGTACCGATTTATACGGGCATTGTGGGGGTGCTAATCCTTCCCCGCACGTAACCGACTCCCGAACCCGCTTCTTTGATTTCTCTGGTTTAAAACGCAGACTTGAAATTGGTTTTTAAAATGTTTTAATTAATTTTTAAAATATTTTATAAAACCGGTTTTAATAGGTGGCCGATCACACCTAGCTAAAAAAGATTGGTGGCGACTCCATGTCTTTTAAGGTCATTTTCAAAACCTTCATTTTTTTAGAGGAATTAAGTCGACTTTTCCTCGGTTTTTTTAATGTCACGCCTAACGAATAATAAAGTCTTGCGATGAGACTCGTCGTTATTTTTTTTTTAGGTTGCGACAGCTTGGCGACTCCACTGGGGACATATTAGAGAGTCAGGCCTAGAATTAGTCGTGTGTTATCAAAGTCTCGGTTTTGTTGGTTTAATTGGTATTTAATTTTAATTCCCACATTTTTTTTAATAAGGAGAATTTTGAAAATAATAAAATATTTTTAAATATGTTCATACTCATGTGCATGCATTTTATTATTGTTCTCTAGCTATTTAAGGTTGTATATTATAATTGCTTATTGGTTAATGCGTTACACTATTCTTGAATGTTTTAATTGCTAGGGCATTTAGAATAAGGGGTGTAGAATAGGTGGTGACAGGTTTGTTTTGTTTCTCCACACACACTACACGTGCATTTGCATAACATGAATCCTCTACCCGGGTTCCGTCCTTTTAAGTGGAAGTAAAGTAACTACGCCTTCGTGATTGATCCTCCGTATGGGCTAGTGAAACACTTTCGGAGTATAAAGTACCTAATGCCTTCGTGATGATCCTCCGCATGGGCATAGGAAAATATACTCTAACGAATTGAACCCGCTTTTATCGGGGTGCCTTACTAGCCTTCACCGGCGACAGTGAGGAACAATTCGGGGCCTTAGAACCGATTCACCCTCATATATTGAACCTAGGCGAAGCCATCCCGAATTTTCGTTAGATATACCGAAAATAGGAACACATGGAGGGACATTTCTAAACTTTTTGTTACCTGTTTTACACTCCGAATAAGTGTGGTAGATTGGGCAACGATGTACGTACATCGCCCGTAATAAATGTGATACTCCGCCTCGAAGGCATCGTGATGCCTAAATAAGCAGATATTGCTGGGGCAGATGTTCATTAGCTGTTTTTAAAAAAAAAAAAAAAAATCCTTTTTCAAGCATTTTTGCATGTTGCACATTTCATGCATGTGTGAATGGAGCATGTACATTTTTGGTTGTATTATTGATCTCATTCTTTGCAATAAACAATTGGTAATTTCATTTGATGATTTCATAAAACCGGTAGTGTCACATGAACATTTGCATATTGTATCCATAGTAGGATCCACTACCCCGAATTTCTTTTGAAAATAATATGATTGGTTTTTCATAGAGAAAAAAACATGTTTCAAGAAAAAAAATCGTAAGTATGGAGGCAAATCTTGCATAATGAGATTGTTGAATAATCAAGATTTAGGTCCCACCAATTTCGTGTAATCATTGATTTCTTTGTATATACCTTTGTGTTAATTCATTTATTTTTTGCATGTATCATTTTGACATCATAACATGCATGGTCATTCATTTGTATATACTTATGTATCAATTTATTCTTTCTTTACATGCATCATGTTGGCATCAAGTTGCATTCATGCATTCATAGTCAGCATGATTTTTCTGTATATATCCATATATCAATTTATTCTTTCTTTACATGCATCATGTTGGCATCAGGTTGCATTCATGGCATACGTAGTCATCATGATATGCTCATGCATTAATTTGTCATATTGGCATCAAGTTGCACTCATGACATACACGGCCAGCATGACTTTCTTTGTATATACTCTGTGTCAGTCATTTATTCTTCACATGCATCATAATTGACATTGTGTGGCATTCATAGTGTATATGATCGTTCATTGGGAAATACATTTGGAACATACATGGTCATTCATTGTATATATCCATGCATTAATTTGCATATTCTTTACATGCATCATGTTGGCATCAGGTTGCATTCATGGCATACACAGTCATCATGATATGCTCATACATTAATTTGTCATATTGGCATCAGGTTGCATTCGTGACATACATGGTCAGCATGATTTTTTTTTGTATATACTCTGTGTCAATCATTTATTCTTCACATGCATCATAATTGACATTGTGTGGCATTCATAGTGTATATGATCATTCATTGAGAAATGCATTTGGAACATACATGGTCATTCATTGCATATATCCATGCATTGGTTTTTCTTATTCTTTAAATGCATCATGTTGGCATCGTGTTGCATTTATAACATACATGGTCAATATGTTTCCACTGTATATGACCACACATAACTTTGTTTATCCTTCACATGCATCAAATTGCACTCATGACATTCATAGCTCATTCATCATAAACACATTAATAAGATGAAATAGAAATTGGCTTAGCTTTGAAGAGTTTTCTTCGTCAGCTAAAAGCTATGACCCCAACAGCAAGTGCGAGTATCATATTGGGGCAATTGGGCATTCGACTAAAAATGCAGAAAACTGAAAGAAAGAATTGAGGGTCTTGTCCACAATGGCATTTGGATTCCAGAGCTTATCGAACATTGGAAATCTGTTTTACCATAGATTGATTTCCTCTTGAAGAATTTTGAGGATAAGATTTGTTATCTTTGAAAGCATGTCAATAGGAGCATTCTGATGCATATTTTTCTATACACTTTGATGATGAAAGCTCTTGTCTCATGATGACATCTACATGAAATAAATAAATTTTGAATTTTAATATTTTGTGTTCATTTTATTTTAGCAATAAATTTGAAATTGTAAAAAAAAAAAAACAAATGAAACTTTGAGAAAATTTGTGGTACACAATAAATAAGTGGTTTTCACATGAAATAATGAACAATCTTGAGAATATTGATGATCATTGTTAGAAATGACCCAATACCTTCAGCCTTCTCTTTTAGGCTTTCCTAAGCCTAAATCCTTTGAACCGAGACCACTTGAAATACCTAATGCTTCAAGGAATATGAATGATTTGACTTCATAAAACCATTGTCATCACAGAATAAGCAAAGACGTAGATCTTAGTCTAGGCTATGAACAAAGGAACGAACTTTTTGAAATTTTTCGAATTCCTTGAAATTCAAACAAATGAGACATTCTTTCAAGAGTCTAGATTTTGATAATTTGGTGTGTGTCAAGATTGTGCTAAAACCATTCATGACCTTTCCCAATGACCACAAAACACTAATTGCCTAGACATCACTTCATGATTGACACCTTGGGGCACAATGATTAAACTAGATTATCCCTTGTCCCAGAGAAAACCTGCTTTTGGGTCATGTTTTCCTTGTCTCTTCAAAGAACTCAGATTGGAAACTCAGCCTTTTCAAAACAGACCTAGACTTGCCATGTTTCTCGTTGATACAAATTCGCATGGCTAATCAAATTGGGGCATCATATGTGGAAATGATGGATACATAGTGAAGAAGGATGGGCTAATGCATGAATTATTGGGGGCATGCAACGAAAAAAAAAACAAAAAATAAAATAAAATTTGTGATATCATGCATATGAGAATTCGGATGATTCCAAAGTGCAAAATGAAATTCTGAATATCTATTTCCCCTAGGGATTGCTTTTCAATGTGAATATTTGTGCTTGACATGAGAAATGGCCATTTTTCATATCCCTTTCACACAAAAAGAAATTATCCATAGTCACCCCTTTTGAGCCAAAAGAATTCTTTCTTCTTTGAACCCTGATCAAGGATTACCCTCTACACTGGGGGGCAAATGCGAGGAAAGATCTTTTCAAAGATCATTGAGAAATGAGTGATAGCTCAAGGATAGACACAAAGCAAATGGAGCCCCGAATAAATACGGGCTCACTCTGTCAAAGAAAAAGAAGAGAAAAAGATGGTGAAATGAAAGCCAAGAAAAACAAAAGAAAAACACAATGAAAAAGAAAATGTGTGTGAAAGACATGGCAAATTGAAAGCCAAGAGCAAGGAAGAAAAAGAGCAAAGTCAAAAGGAAAGAAATGTCCAATAAGGGACAAATGCTTCAAAGGGAATCCTCCTCAAGAAATGATCCTTGATCTGATTACCCTCAAACACATATTTTGGGCCTATTTATTCTTTCTTTCTGAACCCTGAGCCATGGCCTACATTATATGCTTTAAAAGTCCATTTTGATCAAGCATGAATATTTAATTTGAAGGGTTTTTCCTCGGATTTTATCCCATCTCATCGAATTATCATTTCACTAAGGAAGAATTTAGAATTCTCAAGTGTGTGGTAAAAAAAAAAAAAAGGAAAGAATGGGACTCTAGGGCGAAAACCCAAAAACGGGCGGTCTAGAGTAAATTTGGAAATTTTCAATGCCATCCGTGCCGATACCCAAAAAAAAAAAAGAAGAAGGTCATTTAAAAAAAGTGGTCATCGAGGAACATCTAGGAATTCCTGAACCCCCCAAATTGTCAGCTCTCATTCGGAGGATTGTCTTCAAAAATTGAATCTTTTTTTCCTCCAAGATCAAACTTTCCGATTTAAATATCCCGGCCAATCTTGACGCTTGTCAAAAAGCCTTGATATGGAAACTAAAAGAATGTTGAATTTGCTTGGTTCTCAATGAATTCATGATTTATAAAACATGTTCCATTTGTGAGCCTAGAAGGGACATACATTTTTGTTGTGAAGTTTTCCTGAAAAAACCAAAATCTTGTTGTATCAAGCCTTGTCAATTCAAATTGAAAAACCCAAATTAATACTTAGGGGATTTTCTAACAGTGATCATCAGTCATCAAAAGATTTGTACATCATACACTGTGGAGTTAAAATTTTTGGCTTAGAAGTTTTCCTTAAATAAGCAAAATTGTTTTTCAAAAAGGGAAAATAAAAATATTTTTGAAATACCCATTTTGATGTTGGCATGAGACAAGGATTTTTCTAACTCAAAGGTGTAGAACTGCCAGGATAGGTCTTGACTTCCAGATATGAGAAGAAGAAATAGAACCCGGTTCAGATCTCTGTTGATGAAAGTTTGAAAATTGTTGGGGCAAAGAGAATAGACAAAATGAATTGAAGATATACTCTGATTTGAAGAGGAAAAATGAATTTGAAAGGCTAAGCCAAAGTCTAGAAAAACAGCCGGGGGCACTTGCATCACTCATGAGCACTCATCTCTTTATCGAGCTTTTGCATCTACACAGTGTCGGCAAGCATTTGCATCATTCATGGGTATTTGCATTGGCATTATTCCATAAGCATCTGTATTTTACCTTTACATTTACATTCTTCATGGAATTCGTATTTGTGTCATCTCAAACAATTGCATCATTTCTAGAATCATTGCATTTTCGTTAATGTGTGGTAATTGTAGTTACACCATCATTTTTAAAGTCGCATACAGCGCATTTCTTCCAAATTATGGGTAAGACCTCCGGGCACCATTCTTAAGACCTCCGGGCATCATTTTTAAAGTCGCATACAGCGCATTTCTTCCAAATCACGGGTAAGGCCTCCGGGCACCATTCTTAAGACCTCCGGGCATCATTTTTAAAGTCGCATACAGCGCATTTCTTCCAAATTATGGGTAAGGCCTCCGGGCACCATTCTTAAGACCTCCGGGCATCATTTTTAAAGCCGCATACAGCGCATTTTTTTCAAATCACGGGTAAGGCCTCCGGGCACCATTCTTAAGACCTCCGGGCATCATTTTTAAAGTCGCATACAGCGCATTTCTTCCAAATTATGGGTAAGACCTCCGGGCACCATTCTTAAGACCTCCGGGCATCATTTTTAAAGTCGCATACAGCGCATTTCTTCCAAATCACGGGTAAGGCCTCCGGGCACCATTCTTAAGACCTCCGGGCATCATTTTTAAAGTCGCATACAGCGCATTTCTTCCAAATCACGGGTAAAGCCTCCGGGCACCATTCTTAAGACCTCCGGGCATCATTTTTAAAGTCGCATACAGCGCATTTCTTCCAAATCACGGGTAAGGCCTCCGGGCACCATTCTTAAGACCTCCGGGCATCATTTTTAAAGTCGCATACAGCGCATTTCTTCCAAATTATGGGTAAGGCCTCCAGGCACCATTCTTAAGACCTCCGGGCATCATTTTTAAAGTCGCATACAGCGCATTTCTTCCAAATCACGGGTAAGGCCTCCGGGCACCATTCTTAAGACCTCCGGGCATCATTTTTAAAGTCGCATACAGCGCATTTTTTTCAAATCACAGGTAAGGCCTCTGGGCACCATTCTTAAGACCTCCGGGCATCATTTTTAAAGTCGCATACAGCGCATAATTTTCAAATCACAGGTAAGACCTCCGGGCATAACTTTTTTTTCAGGGGTAAGGCCTATGGGCACCATTTTTAAGACCTCCGGGCTTAATTTTTTTCAAACCACAGGTAAGACCTCCGGGCAACATCTTTAAGACCTCCGAGCATAACTTTTTTCAGGGGTAAGACCTCCGGGCACCAATTTTTAAGACCTCCGGGCACCATTTTAAGACCTTCGGGCACCAATTTTAAAGCCCTTCGAGCATAAATTTTTCTTTTGAAAATCGAATTCGTTTCCTTAAGACGAATCGAGCCTTGTTTAGGCAGGGAATTCAATTTAAGGACAAAACCTTCAATTTATTTTTTAAAAAAAATAATAAAAAAAATAAAAAAAAAGAGAAAATAGAAAATAGAAAAAAGGAAAAAAGAAAATGAAAAAAAAAATATAGAAAATGAAAAAAAAAATGAAAAAAAAATGAAAAAGAAACCCCTTTCCCTTTCCTTCACATGTGATTTCACTGACCGTACAAAATTAGTGTTGGTTTATCTTTGCCTGATTCCTGATTCTCAGCAATAGCCAAAGAGGGGCAGCTGTATACACCTAATTTTGTCCGGACCACTAAACAGGTATGTTTTCTTCCCATATTGATGTTTCCGAGTATAAAAAGACTGTTTTCATCCTGCAGGTGGTACTCCGAGACTTAGTTTAAGAGGGCGAGCACAAAAAGACAAACTTGAAAAAAAGTCAACCCGAAAAAGTCAACCCCGAAAAAGTCAACCCTAAAAAGTCAACTACTGAAAAAGTCAACCCACTTTCAAAATCAAGATTTTAAGTTCAATTGAAAAATGGCGAAAGAATTTTGATAATCCGAGGTCTACATTGAAAGATATGGAGTTCGGAAGTTGGGATTTGGAGATTCAGTAGAAAAGAAACCTTAATTCGAGAAATTTGGGGAAAAGTGCTTAAACGATCAAACTTGTCGAAATTGAAGGTTCCAAATGAAAGATAAGCACTGACTACGGGTAATGGAGAAGTCACTTGCAAGAAAAACCGGAAGAAAAGTCAATCCGGGAGAAAACCGAGAATTAGGATTTTTAGTGGATTTCGGTGAAATCGGGAAGAATCACAGAAATGGCCCGACTTGGTAAGACCAAAGCCCCCAATGGATGAGGAATGATTAAAAAGGATGGCCCAAGGCTCAGATTGAAGAAAATCTGAAAATCGGACTTGTTTTGAGCAAAACCGGGTTTCGGAGGTTAAAGGGCAAAATTGGAAAAATTTGGGAAAAATAGCAAATGGACTCCGAAAATTATGGAAAATTTGTCAATCTCATTCTTAAATCATTTGAAAGAGATTGGCGAAAGAAAATCTTGATTCCGAGTTCGTTTGCAAAATTGCCAAATCCCGGGCCTCCTATGCAGTAATTCAAGCCGATAAATCCCGAAAAAATACCAAATGAGCTCCAAAAATTATGAAAACTTCCAGATCACACTTTTTAATTATTTTGAAGAGATTGGTGAAGAAAAATCTTGATTTGGAGCTCGTTTAAAAAATGGTAAAAAGTAGGGGCATAAAAGGACATTTTGGGAACAAAAAATCCAAATAAATAGCAAACGGACTCGGATAATTTTGAAAACTTCCAGAACTCAATATTTTATTATTTTGGAAGTATTAAAAAAAGAAAAATTGAATTTGGAGTCCGTTTGATATTTATTTGCATCCGGGGGGGCAAAATGGTCATTTCACCCAAGCAACCGAAAAGGGCTTCTTTGGGCCTTTCAAAAATCAGACCTGGGTTGGAAAAGAGAAGTGCTGGCCTGCCCAAGCCCAAAGGAAGGAGGAAGCTTAGGATTTTTTCAATCAAGTGATTAAAAATCAAGAGTTAAGTTAGAGATTTTCATTTTTGAGCCTAAGTCCCAATCCCACATCCCTTTGTAATGTCAAGCCAAGTAGGTGCTCACCTTATAAATAAGGAGTCTTGGCCTTTGGCTGAGACCACCCACTACCCCTTGTGAGATAGTCTATACACTTGTATTAGGATTATCCGGGTGGTGAGTCATAGTGTTTTTGTTGAGAGGGTTTGTAGCTTAATCCGTTCAAAAGCTACTCTGATGGTTTATAGCTTAATCCGTTCAAAAGCTACTCTGAGGGTTTGTAGCTTAATCCGTTCAAAAGCTACTCTAAGGGTTTATAGCTTAATCCGTTCAAAAGCTACTTGTGAGAGGGTTTGTGGCTTAATCCGTTCAAAAGCTACTCTGAGGGTTTATAGCTTAATCCGTTCAAAAGCTACTTGGTGAGTTTTCATTTTAAAATAATGTTTCTTGTTCTTCTTTCATTTCCTTTCTTAAGTATATTTTTCTTACATTTTGTTTTTATAATAAACTCACCATGGCCAAATGGCCTACATTATTTATTTTAAGTTGTTATTTTTGATTCATTTTACCATATTGTTTATGCTATTTTCTTTATTTTTGATGTTTTAAATATTATGTTATTTCATGTTCTTAAGTTATATTTAATTTGGTTGCTTTGTTTGTTGCCATTTATGTCTTAGATATCATGTTTTTGCATTTTTAATTTTCTGTTTTCATGTTGTTTAAATTTGAGCATGTTTTAGAGTTGGCATATTAAGTGTTTGTGAAAATGCTTGTGTGATTCTTTGCATGATTCTTGTTTTATATCTTAGTGAGCATGTTTTAGATTTGGTATATTAGGTGTTTGTGAAAATGCTTGTGTGATTTTTGTGTTATGACTTAGTTTTTCATGCTAGTATGCCAAGTGTTTGAGAAAATGCCATGCTTGTTGGAGCTTGAGGCCATTTGGCTACTCCATGTGTTTTGCATTGTGTGTTGCATTTTTTGTCATGCTAATTGTTAGGTTTTTGCATTTGCATGATATTTGGTTGGATTTTTGAATTAAGCATGCCTTGTGTTTGTGAAAATGCCATGCATATCTTAGGTCTAGGTTGCATTTATTGCCATGCAAGTTCATGTTAGGTCTAGGCCATATTATTTATGTCATGCATTTTCCTTACATTTAGGTTTAAATCCATGCATTTCATGCATTATGTTTGCTGCATTATTTCATGCATTTCATGTTCATGCCACTTGAATAATGACTTGAGCCAATTAATGGTTCAAGGTCATGCTCTCTTGAGCACACTTGTGGAAAATTAAGTTTGTCAAATTGATTATTCTACCTTTGTGATTTTTTTTACTTAGCCAATTTTTATCTAACTTTCAAAAAGTCCTAGCTACTGTCTTCAAGTCATTCTATGAGTTTCAAATATTTTTATTTTGGTTTTTAAATGATTTTATTAAAGACAAAAAAAAAAAAAGTGTTGGCAAAGCAGTTTTTTTTTTCCACCCAAAACTCGTACATCTCCGATTTTTCTGGGAATTCATCTTTGATCAGAAAATTAAGTCGATTTTTTTCCGTGTATTTTTACATGTCCTGAGTCTCCAATAATTTTTTCAGAATTTTTGGAATTTTTAAAAATAGGGTAAAAAATCGTGGATTAAAACTGGACAGTGGAGTCAGAATTGAATTTAAAGAAAAACAAAGCAATTTTTTCTCCTCCAAAAACTCGTACATCTCTGGTTTTTCTGGGAATTCATCTTTGATCAAAAAATTAATCCAATTTTTTCTCGTATAGTTTTACATGTCTTGAGTCTCCAGTATTTGTTTTAGAATTTTTGGGATTTTTAAAAATAGGGTAAAAAATCGTGGATTAAAACTGGACAGTGGAGTCAGAATTGAACTTAAAGAAAAACCAATTTTCTGTTTTGGTTAATTTACTTAGAGTGGGCTGATTAGGAGGGTTAGCTACTGACTTAGGGTAATTTCTAAGCCTTTTTAACTCTAAAAATGGTTTTTCAAGTCCCGGGTTAAGGAGAGTCAAGTCCGGATTTTTTTAAACTTAGGAAATTAGAGCCATTTAAAAATTTTTAGCCCAGTTTTTATTCAAGCTTTTCAAAATTGTTTTCAAACAATCACAAAGTATTTTGGTTTTAGAATATTTAATTTGACATATTTTCCTAAGGTAGCCGGATATCTTTTTAGATATACGGATTTCCTTAATTAAAGGAAAAAATACATCTCATGCATTGCATTTTTATATTCATGCATTTTATATAATATGTGATTCTTGCCATAATAATTTCTATGTGTCATGACATTTAGGTTGCATTATATTATTTAGATTTTGCTATGTCATTTTATTTATATCATGCCTATACATATTCATTTCTTTTAAATGTTTTCAAAAAAGATAATGATTTTCAATAAAAATAAAGATATTCCCGAGTTAAAATAATTCATGAGTTCTCTACCGGGTTTGCTGGAGGGAATATCATCAATTATTATTAATAAATGAATATCTTTCTTTCAAAAAAAGAGAATGATTCGGAAAGTTTTCAAAAACTAATAAAAATTTCTATATTTTGCCACGTTTGTTGGGGAATATAGGAAAATTTTGAATTTATAAATTCCGGATCATTTTCAATAAAAAAATGGAATTATTTTTCTTTAAATTGGGAATTAATTTGAAATACTAAATTTAAAACCAACTTTTACCGAGACTTGAGATAACACACGATTAATAAGGTACCGATTTATACGGGCGTTGTGGGGGTGCTAATCCTTCCCCGCACGTAACCGACTCCCGAACCCGCTTCTTTGATTTCTCTGGTTTAAAACGCAGACTTGAAATTGGTTTTTAAAATATTTTAATTAATTTTTAAAATATTTTATAAAATCGGTTTTAATAGGTGGCCGATCACACCTAGCTAAAAAAGATTGGTAGCGACTCCATGTCTTTTAAGGTCATTTTCAAAACCTTCATTTTTTTAGAGGAATTAAGTCGACTTTTCCTCGGTTTTTTTAATGTCACGCCTAACGAATAATAAAGTCTTGCGATGAGACTCGTCGTTATTTTTTTTTTTAGGTTGCGACACTTACCAATGCCTGTGAACTTTATTAATATTTTAGTCTTTTATTGACCATGTTTCATTATCGACATTATAATGGTTTGATCACCAATATTTGTGAAATTAAATATAATAAATTATTTTATTATTTTTGTTATTTATATTGAAATATCTTGTGATAATACTCAAATAAACCCTCAAACTTAAAAAAAAAAAACATTTGATATTATTGCTTGGAATCAAAACTAGACCTGCTCACGGGCCGGGCAGCCCGCCCGGCCCGGAACAGTAATTTTTATTATAATAATTTTATTTAATTTAATTTTAATTATAAAAAATAAATTTTTTTTTATTCCAATGAACAGTGTTTCGGGCCTAAACGGGCGGGCAGGGCCAACCCAGGGCCAGGCCTGGGCAGAGAAAATAAAAAAAAAAATCGGGCTACTGCCCGGCCCGGCCCATGAGCAGCTCTAATCAAATCTATGAACTTTTATTTTATTATAATTACACCTTTTAAAATTGAAAAAAAATGATGAGTAAATCATGTGGCTAAAATTTTTAAAATAGCATTACTTCAAGTATTTGTCATCGAGCTTGTCCAAATAAATTCAAGTACTAAGTAAATTTTATAGATTACATCAATCAACTAAGAAATGAAATATATCATAAAGTCAAGGTTCTAATTAAAATGAAAGTTCATAATGTTAAATTCATGCAATGAAATATTGAAATAAATACAGATAATAGAAATAATAAAATAATTTATTATATTAAATTTCATAAACATAAGTTGTTAAATTGTTATAAATCATATAGACAATAAGATGTTAACAATGTAGATCAAAATATTAATAATTTTATAAATGTTGGTGACCAAATTTGAAAATTTTAAAATTGTGTAACCAAAATAAAAACTTTAAAAAAATTATCCAAAAGTATAATTTGTTTCTTTTAATTTCCAAATTTTATATTTGATTAAATTACACCCGTGGCCCCTAAATTTTGTGGCGCATACCATTTAGTCTCTAAATTTCAAAAAACAATTTGTTAGTTCATGATTGTCAAGTATCATAATAAATTGATCATTCTGTTACCCAATACGTCATTTCTGGTGTTAAATGTCAACTAGAGATATGTGTCTAACAAGTATTATTAGCTAGCTACTAACATGTCTTTAATGTGATGAGAAAATATAATGTGGATTTTTTTAATAAATTTATTTTTAATTTTAAAAAATTATATTTTTTATTTTCTAATTTAAACTAATTTTTAAAAATATAAAAAGAATTTAGTTTGTTAATAGTTAAATAAAGAAAAGTATTATGATTTAAATATTTTTCATTTTTTCATTTCTTCTCATTTTTTTTCTCTTCTTTATAAATAAATAAAAATAAAAATAAATAATAACTTATACTATATTTTAAATTAATTTATAAAAATATAAAATATTTTATTTACATTAATTTATAAAATATATTTTTTATTTTCCTTCTTTTTTTTCTCTTCTCCTCATTACTCTCATAGGCCAGAGGCCAACTAGCTAAGGGGATGGGCTGAATCCGATAGCCCAACGTCGACTCCGGTTGTTAGGACGAGGCACTCTTTCGCAACTAGATCTGGCGTAAAGGGCCGGATCGAGCTCTCTCCATCGTCGATCCAACGCCGAGAAGGGTAGCCTGGCCCTTCATGGGCTGAAGCGATAGTGGGAACCCATTTTGGTCTTCTTTCGATGACACCATCTTAATGTCTCTCTTTTTCCCTAGTATCTTTATCTTTTTTTTTTTTTTTTTTTTTAAATAATTCAATTGTCAAAATACCCTCAAAACTAGATCTGTCCATGGACCGGGTAGTCCGTCCTGCCCCAATCAGTGTTGTCGATTTTAATCACGCAAGTGCACGTATCGTTGACAAGTAATATAATGAAAAGTAGAGTGTCGAACCCATGAGGAATTGTTACTAAATTTGCTAAGTACTAAAATTAAAACAACTTAATCTTATCTAAACAACTAATTAAAGATGATAATCAAAAAATAAATTAAAAGAAACTAATATTAAAGCAAGTAAATTAAAAAGATGAATTCAATTAATTAATAAAAGCCTAAGATTACAACTTTCCTCAACACTTCGCTTGAATCTCTCTCTACCTCTTCACTTGATTAATGATCTTGAGTTGTTAATCTAGAGTTCTATCTTATTTATAAGGATCTTCTGATAGTCTCATAAAAATATCCTTCTTAACCAATTAACTATATTCCTATGATAATTGAATTAAAGAAGAACTCATTAAGCTTAGGCTCTAACAATGGTTACACATGACAAGTAAGTGTATTTCTACCCTACCTGCAGATCAATTCATCCTAATAAATGAATATGAAACATGTGTCATTCAATCCATGTCTAACACTAAACTCTCTTTTCCAAGTTATATTTAGGTTAACAAATCAATCTAATTGGTGGCCAATCAACTAGAAGCATTAAGAACAAGTGTCATAACGGTTTTTCGACCGCTAAGACGATTTTGAAAACAAAAATGGAGCCGCCACCAATCTTTTTTGTAGGTGTGATTAGCCACCTATTAAAACCGGTTTTAGTAAAATATTTTAAAATTAATTAAAACATTTTGTAAAACCAATTTCGAAGTCCGCGCTTTGAACGAGAGAGAAAAACAAAATTGGGTTCGGGAGTCGGTTACGTGCGGAGAAGGATTAGCACCCCCGCAATGCCCCTTTAGAAAATGGTACCATTTAATCACGTGTTATCTTAAATCTCGATTTAATGGATATGATATCGGCATTTAAAATTATTTCTCTTTTTATTTTTTTTTTATTTTTATTTTTAAAAACAAAAAAATGTTTATTACTCGGACCTTTTGAATTATTATTATCTTTTTGAAAATGAAAGTGAACGTAAACTCATTATCGAGAATACTCGTTAAATATTCCCAACACTCTTGGTGGTATTTAACGAGATCCTCTCACCTCAAGATATCTTAAGAATCACAACTGTGATATCCTTCGAATTCCATCGTTGGCAATTTACATCCATTTTTTATTTAAATGCGTATGATGCGAATATTTAAATATCGGATGCATACGACTTAGCATATAAGACATATGATTAAATACAGAACTACAAGATTAAATATGCAAATCATGATATTAAAAAAAAAACACGAGCATGGCAAAATATCGAGCGCATAAACATTCACTATTTATTCATTTTTATTATTTCCATTTTTTTTTTATAAATTTTTGTATTGAGCAGATCGCTAAATACTCCCACCACTCGTGGTGATATTTAACGAAATTCTCTCACCTCAAGATATCTTAGGAATCACTACTGTGACGTCCTTCGAATTCCGTCGCCGGTAGTTTACATCCATTTTTTATTAAAATACGTATGATGCGAATATTTAAACATGAAATGTACACGGTTAAACATATAAAACATATGATTAAATACATAATTTCACGATTAAACATACGAAGCGTAGTATTTACCGCGAGCATGGCAAAATATTCATTCTTTATTCATTTTTTATTTTGATTATTTCCATTTTTGAAATGAAAACGAATTTTTGTATTGAGCATATCGCTAAATACTCCCACCACTCGTGGTGATATTTAACAAAATTCTCTAACCTCAAGATATCTTAGGAATCACTATCGTGACGTCCTTTGAATTCCGTCGTCGGTAATTCATCTTCCACGTGTAATTATGTATGCTCCAAAATACCATTTTTTATTTCTTTAAAAGATTAATAATCATTCAATAAAAAATAAAGTAAAATAAGGTGAGCTAATAATAAAAAATAATAATAACTATTATAACAAGTTCGGTAAATAAAAAATATATATATATATGAACTAACATGAAATGTAAATGTAAATAAAAATAAAAATAAAAATGAAATGATATAGACATCAAACATGCACCACAATAGATCATAATAAAAGCAAGCTAAACACCTAATTTTGTCCGGGATGATTAAGCTACTTTGAATGAACCGAAAGAAATTTTTATTTTGGGTTTTCATGATCCAGGATTATTTCGATATCTTAAAGAAGGCTTTTTTTAACCAATTTGATTTGGACTCAGTTAGACTTAATTTATTTGAAATCTTATATTGTCTTTTTTTTAAGGTCCAAATGATATAATAAACCCATGAGGTTTATTTTGTTTTTTAATAGAATAAAATGCTAAAAAAAAAAAAAAAAAAAAAAAGAAGGGGAAAGGAAGTCTACTGCTATCCATAACAGTCAACGTGTTCTTCCCAAAAGTTTCCACTTTCATGTATCTTCTTCTTTCCTACTAGCTCTCTCCCACACTCAAACCACTATACAGATAACCACCTTACACCCTGTAGACAACACCATTTCTTGAAGCAAACCCCAAATTTTAGGGGATTTGATGGGAGTGGGCTCCAAGGGTTCTAGAAAGAGGAACGGACGGCATAAAAAAGGGGAGGGGGTTATTTTCTTTAAAAGCTGGAAGCTAATGTTGCAGGTCTAATTACATACTGCAGTTCTAATTACACTATTTAGCTACGTAAATAAGGTTGGGAGTCAATTAGCATTATCAGAGTCAGTATAGCTATAGTAGAGTCAGTATATGTCACGTGCAAAGGGTGTAATATCCTATATAACATAATGAACCAATGAAAGCAATACAATATACATTCTGAATATTCTCTCTGACACTCTCTCTCAATTCTGTTACAATCTATTGTTCTGCATTCTTCTCTTCTACTTTCTTCTTCCTTCCTTCTTCAGGTACCATACTTGAAGACCTCCGGCAGCCTCCATCATAGTGGTATCAGAGCTACCGAACCTCGGACATGGCGGATGGTGTGACGACCCGGATGCAAAAGGATATGGCCATCTTGCAAAAGGAGATGGACAAGTGGGATTCAAAGCTGGAAAGCTCGGTGGAATAGCTCAGAGCAGAGCTGAGAGCTGGTATCGACTCCATGGGAGCTGAGCTCAGTAAACGGATGGATTATATGTTGGTCCGAATGGAAGAACTCTTGTCGGGAAAGAAAGGAGGTGAACCAGGTGACAGTGGCTCTTCTGGTGACAAAGGAAAAGATACAGTGGAACTCAGTCCCACCTCATTCCAGATTCAGGGTACGATACCAAGGGTTCAGGAACCTGAGAGTCAGGGTACAGTTCTGGACTCACTGAAACCTTTCAGCAAGCGTATCAAGCTGGAATGCCCGCGCTTCAATGGCTATGATTTTTTGGGATGGTTGTTGAGGATCGAGCAATTTTTTGAAGCTGCTAACACTCCAGAAGAAGACAGAATCCAAACGGTGATGATCCATTTAGAGGGAAAAGCCCTCCAATGGCATCAACGCTATATGAAACAAACTGGTTCGTCGAAAATAAGAAAAGAAGGGGGGTCTAAACTGAACTGCCCCAGCTCCCCTACCTAGTACACTGCCTCCCCACTCACCTGCCCAGCCCAACACCACCTAGTACAAGGCCTCCCCACTCGCCATTATTAAGTTTCTAAACAGTGAAGCCGAAGGTTATAGAAGTCGCGACAAGAGGAAAATGGAGGAGTAGAAGCCTAAGGAACAGAGACCCAAAGCAAGAAAGAATAAGCCAATCATGACAGAGTAACAAATACAAAAGTATGCTTTAGGACGAGACAGGTTGGTGGATGTTTTAAAATGCTAGGATAATTATTTTTAAAACTCTGATATGTTTAAGGATGGAAAATGCTTGTGGGTGTATCGAAATACTATCATAATGGTTTTTCTTCTTTGAGGGGGAATGATGTACTCTGGCTTTGATTGTTATGGATTTTAAAAAAAAAAAAATTCGGTGTCTCAAAAAATATTTTTTGCATATATTTTCCTATAAATAATCATTTATAATATATATAGTTAAAGAAAAAGAGAATAAATTTTAAAAATAATTTTTTAACCCATGTGGACCATGTCTAATTATTCGCATTATATGCACTCATTCAAAATTAAATGTGGAAGATGAATTACCGACGACGGAATTCGAAGGATGTCACAGTTGTGATTCCTAAGATATCTTAAGGTGAGAGAATTTCGTTAAATATCACCACGAGTGGTGGAAGTATTTAGCGATATGCTCAATAAAAAATTCGTTTTTACTCCAAAATGGAAATAATCAAAATAAAAAAATAAATAATGAATGTTTACATGCTTGATATTTTTTCATGCTCATGTTTTTTAAAATATTATGATTCGTATGTTTAATCGTATAATTATGTATTTAATCATATGTATTATATGCTTAACCGTGCGCATTCCCTATTTAAATATTCGCATCATACGCATTTAAATAAAAAATGGATGTAAATTGTCGACGACGGAATTCGAAAGATGTCACGGTTGTGATTCCTAAGATCTCTTGAGGTGAGAGGATCTCGTTAAATACCACCAAGAGTGTTGGGAACATTTAATGAGTGTTCTCAATAATAGATTTACGTTCACTCTCATTTTCAAAAA
Organism: Fremontodendron californicum; assembly: GCA_030761205.1. Taxonomy (NCBI): domain Eukaryota; kingdom Viridiplantae; phylum Streptophyta; class Magnoliopsida; order Malvales; family Malvaceae; genus Fremontodendron; species Fremontodendron californicum. The sequence continues at coordinate 15,820,922 of JAULJL010000013.1, read as the reverse complement.
ATAATAACAATTCAAAAAATAAAACATGTTTTTTAAAAATAAAATAAAAAGAGAATTAGTCTTAAATACCGATGTCAAGTTCATTAAATCGAGATTTAAGATAACATGTGATTAAATGGTACCGTTTTCTAAACGGGCGTTGCGGGGGTGCTAATCCTTCCCCGCACGTAACCTACTCTCGAACCCGATTTTGTTTTCTCTCTGGTTCAAAGCACGGACTTCGAAATTGGTTTTAAAAAATATTTTAATTAATTTTAAAATATTTTACTAAAATCGATTTTAATAGGTGGCCAATCACACCTAACAAAAAGGATTGGTGGCGACTCCATTTTTGTTTTCAAAATTGCCTTAGCAGTCGAAAAACCGTTATGACAGCTTGGCGACTCCACTGGGAACGCTTTGAGAGTCGAGCCACAAATTGATCATGTGTTATTTTAAAATCTCGATTGATGGATTTAATCGGTATTTAATTTTAATTCTCTTTATTTTCTTTCTTTCTTTCTTTCTTTTTATTTTGCTTTCATTTACATCTTGATATTTGTTAATTCTGTATTAATATTCTTTTTATGTCGTTTATTTTTTTTATATAATCGTGGAATGTTAGAATAAAGAGTCGTAAACAAGTAGTCGAAGGTTTGTCCGTTCCTTTTTATACACGAGCTCGTGCATTTCATACATAATCTCTATACCCGAGCTTTATCCCTTTAGGTGAAAGTAAAGTACCTACGCTCTCGTGAGATAATAACCTCCGCATGGGCTAGCGAAACACTTCCGGAGTAAGAAAGTACCTACGCTTTCGTGAGGTGGTAACCTCCGCATAAGCATGGAAAATATACTCCAACAAATTGAACCCGTTTAAATCGGGAGGCCTTACTAGCCTTCACGGGCGACAGTGAGGAGCAATTTGGTTTTTTTAGAACCTAATTCAACCTCATGTAGTGAACTTAGGTGCATATCGGACTTCCGATCGGGTATCCCCGAAATTAGGAAGGAACATTTGTGATCTTTCGCTATTTGTTTTACATTCCGAACAAAAACTGTAAATCGGGTAATGATGAACGTACATCGCACTACCCGCAATAAGTTTCGTTTTTCGCCCCGAAGGCAGCGTGATGCTTAAATAAGTTGATACCGTCGGGGCAAATGTTCGTTAACTTTTTGAATTTGTAAATATGAAAATTCTTTCTTTTCGTACATCTCGTACATTTCATGCATTAATGCACTTGTAAATAAAGCATTTACATTTATAATTGTATTTTTGATTTCACGGTGATAATAATCTCATTTGATAAATTGCATAAACACTTGTTGTTGATTGAATGAGAATTGCAAACCGGTAGTGTTGAATAAATATTTGGATATCTGTGCCATAATAAGACCCAAATTTTTTTTGATAGAAATTGGTTTTTGAAAATAATATTTTGGTTTTTGCGGAAAAATATGTTTTAAAAAAAAAAAATTGTAGGTTGAATTTGGGGGCAAGTTTTGTGCAATAAAATTGTTGAATAATTAAGTTCAGTCCAAATCATGTTAATCTAATTATTGAATGGTTTTCGGTATATGTTCGTGCATTAATTTGTTTATTCTTTAGACAAATCAAATTAGCATCATATTGCAATCATAGCATGCATGGACATTCATTGTAGAATACATTAGTGACATACATGATCGTTCTCCGTATATACCAGTATATCAATTTATTTATTCTTTGCATGCATCATATCGACATCGTGATTGCATTCATAACAATAAGGCTATGCATTCGTGACATACATGGTCACTCATTGTATATGCTCATGCATTAATTTGTTTATTCTTTACATGCATCATATGGGCATCGTGTTACATTCACGACATTCATAGCTCATGCATCATGAAACACACTTGGGAAATGAAAAAGAAGTCGGCTTAGTTTTGAAAACTTTGAAAGGATTTCTCTTCCAAATCAGAGGTATAAGATTCACTGCGTACCTCTATGACACAGGCCGGAACCATGGAGGATGAACAAAATAGACTGGATATAGTGGAAAGAGCATAGAGGGAATTACAAGAACAGTTAGCCAGATCTCAACAAGAAGCACGAGAACAGATAACAAAATCTCAAGAGGAGTCACGCGAGCAAATAGACAAGATAATTGAAATGATGACTAGGCTGACTCGAGGAAAATGGGTTGCTGAAGGATCGATCATAAGGGGAGAACCTCGACCTCAAGTAAACAACAATGAAGATCCGATTTACCTACCGAGTCAACGAGGCCAAGGACAATTTCAATTGAACTCGGAATTTCACCCCTCAGACTCGGTTGTTATTCCAAGCCAAGATGGTTCACTAGAACAAGAAAAGCTGAAGAAACGTGTGGCAAAGCAAGTGGAAGACACAGAAGTGCAACAGAAGTATGATCTGTTTGAAGAAAGACTCAAAGCCATAGAAGGAATAGACATTTTCAGGAATATGGATCCGGATGAGCTTAGCTTGGTCCCGGATTTGGTGATTCCGCCAAAATTCAAGGTCCCTGAATTTGAAAAGTATGACGGATCGAAATGTCCATCAATCCACATCATGATGTTTTGTCGAAAAATGGATGGCTACACCAACAATGACAAGCTGTTAATCCACTGCTTCCAAGACAGTCTAACAGGGTCAGCTGCAAGATGGTATAATCAGTTGGATCGGGACTATATCCGTTCTTGGAATGATCTGGCAAAAGCTTTCAAGACTCAGTATAAGCACATGATCGACATGGCACCAGATAGGTTAACATTGCAGAATATGGGAAAGAAGCATACGGAAGGTTTTAAGGAATATGCCTAACGATGGAGGGATATGGCAACACAGGTGCAACCACCACTCACTGAGAAAGAAAATAATGTACTGTTCATCGGTACATTAACGGCACCTTATTATGACAGGATGGTTGGCAACGCCTCAAGAAATTTCGCTGATGTGGTTATTTCTGGTGAGATGATTGAGAATGCTATCAAGAACGGAAAACTCGAAGGAGATAAGACATCCAATGCCGAAAGAAACGAGGCACCTGAAAGGAAGGAGGAACATGTCCAGGCTATGGGAGAATTCACTCCATCTCCCCAGGTCTCTCCATATCAATCATGTTACTCTAGCAATGTCTCTCCAAGTCATTATCCTTACCTTCCAAATATTCAAACACCTCATCCTATGCCAGCCCCTGCAACTAGGCCTGCTTCCCAGAAACGACCGAGGGGCAACCAAGAGAAATTTTTAATCCCAATCTCCGACCTGTTGCAATTACTAATGAGGAACCAATACCTTACCCCTGTGCCTTTGAAAACAGCTCCAAACCCATCAGCAAGGAGTTATGACCCGTACAGCAAGTGTGAGTATCACATGGGGGCAATTGGACATTCAACTGAAAAATGCAGACAACTGAAGGAAAAGATTGAAGGTCTTGTCCACGATGGCATTTTGACTCCAGAGCTAGTCGAACAGTGGAAATCCGCATTGCCATAAATCGGTTTCTTCGCCACGGGTTTGGAGGATGAGAATGGTTACCTTTAAAAGCATGTCGACAAGCATTGAGGAATATGCATGTAGTTCTATGCCTCATCATGAAAGCACTTGTCTTATGTTGGCATCCACATGAAATAAATAAATTTTGAATTTCAAAGGCTTTGTGTTTATTGTGTTTTAATTCGAATTTGCAAAAGTAAACATTAAGGAAATTCTTGATTTTGAAGAGCGCGTTCTCAAAAGAAAAAATCTTTCTTCACGTTAAGAAATGATGAGATATCTTGAGATTATTGATGATCAATGTTAGAAATGACCCAACACCCCTTCCCCTCTCTTTCGGACTTGCCTATGCTTGAATCTTTTGAGTTTGAAAAATCAATGCTTCCAGTAATATATTGTTGAATTTCAGAAACCGTAGTCATTGCAATAAGAAAAATGCGGATCCTAGTTTAGGTTATGAGCAATGGAACAAACTTTTTGAAAAAATCCGAGCTTTTTGGTGTCTCAAACAAGTGAAACCTTTTTCAAGAATCTGGATTATGGTAAATTGATGCGTGTCAAGGTTATGCCAAAACCATTCACATCCCTTTCCGTAACCACAAAACAAGAGTTGCCCAGACGTCACTTCATGATTAACGTCTCAGGTAACAATGACTAAACCTGATCTTCTCGTGTTCCTAGAAAAAAATCTATTTTTGAGCCATATTCTTTCTTGTCCCTTCGGAAAGCCAAAAAGACTTGAGATGTTCCTCGTTATGATACGAATTCTCATTTGTATGACCAATCAAATGGTGCATCATTTGTAGATATGGAGGACACGTGATGAATAAAGATGAAGTAATTTTCGGAGCATGCATAAAAAAATGGAAAAAAGAAAGAAAAGAAAAAAAAATGAAAAACGAGTGTGGCATCATGCATTTATGAAATTCAAGATGGTTTCAAGAAAGAAAAAACCTTTTCTTTATTTTCCTCTAGGGAATGACTCTTCGATTTACGTGCTTGTGTTCGAGATGAAAAATGGCCATCTTTCATCATCCTTTCACAAATTATAAAATATCCTTTTGCTACCCCTTTTGAGCCTAGTGAATACTTTCGTTCTTTCAACCCCGATCATGGACCACCCTCCACGTTAGGGGGCAAATGCGAGGAAGGATCTTTTCAAAGGTTACAGATAGTGAAGTCTTGGTTCAAAAACGAAAAAAAAAATGCCTTGAATCAAAGAGAAATTTGAGCTTCCAAATGACTATGGGCTCACCTTGTCAAAATAGAAATGCAAAAAAAAAAAAGAGATAAAAAAGAAAAATGAAAGCAAAAAAATAGAAAAGGAAGAAAAGAACGAATGAAAATCATCGGATAAAGAGAAAAGCTCAGCAAAGACAAATGTTTCGAAGAGAATCTTCCTCATGAAATGATCCTTGATTTGATCACCTTAAACACATGTTTGGGCCTATTTATCTTTTCTTTCAGTACCTCGAACCTCGGCCTACATTACGTACCTGGAAAAGACCATTTTGATCGAGCATGGTCATTTAAATTGATGAGTCTATTCTTAGAGAAATGCATGAGACTTCGGTCTCCTTTATGGTTAAAAATCCTTTTTGGATAAGTTTTGATTTCTTGAATGCATGGTGAAACACATAAACAAAAAATAATGGAAAAACGGAAAGAAGTAGACTCTAGGGTGAAAACCCAACATGGGCAGTCTAGAGTAAAATGGGAGAATTTCGGTGCCGCTTATGGTATTGTCAAGGCCATAACAAAAGAAGAGGTCATTTTGAAGAAATCAAGGAACATCTGAGAATTCCAAAATATCCCAAAACTGTCAATTCTCGTTTGGAGGTTTGACTTTAAAAACTGAGACCGTTTTCCTTTCCAGAATTAACTTTCCAGTTTGAACATCCCAGCTAGTCTTGACGTTTGTCAAAACGCCATGATTTGGAAACTAAAAGAAGGTTGAATTTGTTTGAGTCCAAAAAAGAATTCATGTTCTACAAAACCTGTTCCATTTGTGAGTCTAGAAAGGATATACATTTTTCCTGTTGTGAAGTCTCCTTGGATCAATCAAAATCTTGTTGTACCAAGCCTTTCGACTTAATTTGAAAAAAGCCGAATGAACACTCAGAAAAACTTCTAATAGTGATCATCAATTTTTAAGAGGTCTGGATATCAGATAATGACGTTTTCAGCTCAAAAGCTTTCAGTAAATAAGCAAATATTTTTCAAAAAAAGAAGCAAGCAAAAGCAAATAAATGAAAATATTTTTGGAAGAAACCATTTTTGATGTTGGCATAAGGCAAAAGTTCTTCTGGCCCAGAGGTATGGAGCTATTGAGGTAGAAGAAATGAACATTTGGCTCGAACTCCAGTTGAGAAAATTTTGAAAAACTATTGGGGCAAAGAGATAGTACCAAAGTGAAAAAAAGGGTTGATCTCTTACGAAGCAAGAGCGTTTCAGGATACACTCTGTTTCGAAGAGGAAAAACGATTTGGAAAAGCTAAACCAAGATCAGGAAAAACAATTGGGAACATTCGCATCATTAATGAACATTCGCATATTTATTAAGTTTTGCATCTGCATCGTGTCGTAAAATGTGTACATTATTCGTGGGTACTTGCACATGCATCATCAGGGGCACATGCATTGACTTCGCATGACATTCACATTTCATGCATGACATTGACTATTTGAAATTTTGACATTTGAATTCGAACATTCAGTGAGATTTTCTTCCAAGATATGATTGTGAAAGATCTTTAGGTATGATCATCAAGACCTCCGGGCACCTCTTTTAAAACCTCCGGGTTACCTCTTTTAAGTCCTCCGGGCACAGGAAAAGAAAAAGAAAATTAAAAAAGAAGACCTCCGGGCATCTGTTTTAAAACCTTCGTGTTACCTTTTTAAGACCTTCGGGCATAGCAAAAAAAGAGAAATTAGAAAAAAGACCTCCGGGCACCTGTTCTAAGACCTCCGGACATTTCTTTTAAGTCCTCCGGGCACAGGAAAATAAAAAGAAAATTAAAAAAGAAGACCTCCGGGCATCTGTTTTAAAACCTCCGGGTTACCTTTTTAAGACCTCCGGGCACAGCAAAAAAGAGAAATTAGAAAAAAGACCTCCGAGCACCTGTTCTAAGACCTCCGGGCATTTCTTTTAAGTCTTTCCGGCACAGCGAAAGAAAAGGAAAATTAGAAAAAAAAAAGACCTCCGGGCACCTCTTTTAAGACCTCCGGGCACCATTTTCAAAGAAAAGATAATTTTATAAGACCTCCGGGCATCTGTTTCAAGACCTCCGGGCACCATTTTCAAAGAAAAAATATTTTATAAGACCTCCGGGCATCTGTTCTTAAGACCTCTGGGCACTATTCTCAAAAATCATGGATAAGACCTCCGAGCACCATTTTCAAAGAAGTAATCTTTTTTTAAGACCTCCGGCCACCTGTTCTCAAGACCTCCGGGCACTATTCTCAAAAATCATGGATAAGACCTCTGGGCACCATTTTCAAAGAAGTAATCTTTTTTAAGACCTCCGGGCACCTGTTCTCAATACCTCCGGGCACTATTCTCAAAAATCATGGATAAGACCTCCGGGCACCATTTTCAAAGAAGTAATCTTTTTTTTAAGACCTCCAGCCACCTGTTCTCAAGACCTCCGGGCACTATTCTCAGAAATCATGGATAAGACATTCGGACACCATTTTCAAAGAAGTAATCTTTTTAAGACCTCCAGGCACCTATTCTCAATACCTTCGGGCATCTTTCTCAAAATCAGAGATAAAACCTTCGGGCAACATTTTCGAAGAAATAACATTTTTTTTTTAAGATCTCCGAGTATCTGCTTTCAAAAAACCTCTGGGTAACATCTTTTCAAAATGATATTTTTCAAGACCTCCAGGTACCATTTTAGTTTCTTGCAAAGTCGAACTCGTTTCCTTAAAACGGGTCGAGCCTTGGTATGATTGGTCAAGGTAACCTTTTTAAGGCAAATCATTTTATCACAAGTTTTTGAAGAAATATGAAAATGACAAAAAACAAAAGGAAAAATTAAAAAAAAGAAAAAAAAAAGAAAAAAGAGTTTTGCATGGATCCATGAGCCCGGACAAAATTGTTACTTATGTCTTTGCCCTATTCCCGATTCTCAGCAATGTGCAAAGAGGGGCAGCTGTAGTAACTCAATTTTGTCCGGGTTAAGTCCGATAATAAAACGAGTTGAGGCCTTTGATTGTTATCCGCTGATCGAGTCCTCTTATCTTAACCAAGTTGATTTATTAATTAGTATTTTTTTAGGCTTTTAATAATATTTATATGTAAGTTTTAATTTAAAAAAAAAAAAAGAGAAAGGACTGCTGGCAGCTTGAATCACGCTGCCAGCCCCTCTCCTCTCCCCCTGCACACTCAACCGGGGGCTGCAAAAAAAAGGGAGGGAGAGGTTAAAGGGAGAAAAAAACAAAAGAAAGAGATCTGGGAGAGGGGGGGTTGGCTAACAAAAAAAAAAAAGAAGAGAGCTTAGTTTGAAAAAGAAAGAGCTGGCGGCTAACAAATAAAAGGAGGATAGCTTGGATTTTTCTTGAAAGGAAAGAAGGCATGGCAAGAGGCTACAGGAGAAGTGGGTTTTAAAAGAAAAAAAGACCAGGGAAGAAAGAAAGGGTTGGTGTGAGAGCTGGAGGGAGGTGGCGTGGAAGGAAGGAAGGTAATATTTTTTTTTAATATACTTTTTCATTATATTTGTTTTAATTATTTTTGTCTTTGATTTTTAGTGTTTGATGATTGATGATTTTTTCTCTCATGTACTTAATATTGCTTGTTTTTAAATATGATATATTGTTATGTATAAGAAGGAATCAGATCTGCTTGGTAGATTCGATCCTCTTTTCTTTTATGAAAACCCTAAAACTCTAGGACTAAATCCCTATAAATAAAAAACCTAAGCAAGCACAATAAGGACGAGAGACAGAACAATTACAAAAAACAAAAATCTCAAAAAAAATGCAAAGATTTTTGTTTTTTGTTTTTTTTTTAATTTTGAATTTTGGGTTAGTAGTGTTAGGGTTTTCTTTTTGAACTTTTATAGTTTTTAGGTTAGTGATAGGAAAGGGGAATTATTTTGGTGATTTTAGGGTTTTGAATATCGACGAAAAAAGTATTCTGGACTATAGACTTTTGACTTTGGATTTAGATATAAAATTCTTGGTGATTTTTCTTAAAAAAATTAGTTTGAAAAATGGAAGAACATATTTTGAAAAGTCTGAAAAAGGATTTTTTGCGAAATTTGGAAATCGATGATTTCTTATTTGCTTGAATTTTTCGACAACCGATTGAATTTTCATTTGATTCAGTCTTAAAATTTATTTATGAAGTCCAAATTAAATAGCTTTATTTAATTAAAGTCCAATCCTTAGTCTATTCCTTTAAGGCCTTATCATTAGAAAAACATCCGCGTTTCGCTATGAGTATGTTATCGGATTTGAATTAATATTTTGTAATAAATTTGAAAGATAAAAAACAAAAGAAGTAAAGATAATTTAGAAAATAATAACTTTCATCATTATATGACACTTGATATAAAATTTAGAGTTATTTGATATGGTTAATTAGATCTGGTAATTTCGGATAAAACATAATTATATGATACAAATATAACATGGAGAAATAATTAAAACACGACACGAAAAATAAAATGAACATGACACAAATACACGAATGTGTCAAAATCTACATTAAATGAATTATTAACACGTCAAGATTTATATAAATATATAATAGCTTGAATACGATTATGACAGAAATAATAACATGAACACGACGACATGTGACACAAAAATTTAAATCCGAGAAGGTACTAACCCGAGAAGACCCAAACTCGATATGATCGAAACCCAAAATAATCCGAGGTCCAAAATATCTCATTAGTGTTAATCAAAGAGTTAATAGCACCAATGGTCCTCAAATTATAGGGCATATTTTATATTGGTCCCTAAATTTCAAAACGTATCAAATTGATCATTGATTACAAGTATCATAACAAATTGGTCCCTACCGTTAGCTTTTCCGTTATCTTTACTGTAGTAATCAACTTAGTGACACATGTCACCAGCTGATTGCACCACATTCCTCTTTATTTTTTTATTATTTTTTCTTTGATATTTTTTAATAAATAAATGTAAATAAATATTTTTTATAAAATTAATGTAAATAAATATTTATATTAATTATTAAAAAATTAATTTAAATTATTATTAATCTTTTGTATTTATTTATAAAGAATAATATAGAAAAAGAGAAAATAAAAATATTAATAAATACAAAAGATAAATAATAATTTAAATTAATTTTTTAATAATTAAATAATTTATAAAATATAAATATTTATTTACATTAATTTTATAAAAAATATTTTTTCTTTTTCTTCTTTCTTTTTTTCTTTTTATAAATAAATTAATTTCGTAAAAATTAAATAATTTATAATTTATAAAATATAAAATATTTATTTACATTCATTTATTAAAAATATATTTTTTACTTTTTTATTTTCCTTTTCTTTCTTTCCTTTTTTTCCTCTTTTCTTATAAAATTAATGTAAATAAAATATTTTATATTTTAAAAATTAATTTAAATTATAATATGAATTATTATTTATATATATTTATATTTATTTACAAACAAGAGAAAAAAGGAAAAGATAAGAAAGGAAAAATAAAAAACTTATAAATATAAAATAAATATTTTATATTTATAAATTATTTAATTTTTATAAAGTTAATTTAATTTAATTTAAAATATAATATAATATACTTATATATATATATTTTGTATTTGTTTATAAAGAAGAGAAAAAAGAAGAAAGGGAAGAAACAAAAAAATAAAAAAATAAATATTTTTATCAAATTAATATAAATAAATAGTTTTATATTTTTTTTCAATTATTTGATTATTAAAATATTAATTTAAATTATAATGTAAATTATTATTTAGTTTTTAATATTTATTTATAAAGAAGAGAAAAGCAACAAAAAAAGAGAGGAAGAAACGAAAGAATTAAAAATATTTTTTATAAAATTAAAGTAAATAAATATTTCATACTTTTTAAATTAATTATATTTTTAAAAAAATTATTTTAATTTATAATATGAATGATTTTTTCTTTGTATTTATTTATTAAAAAAATCAAAGAAAAAATATAAAAGAAATAAAGAAAAAGAAAAAAAAATGAAGACAACTGCTGGAGCAATCAGCTGGTGACACGTGTCACTAGCTGATTGCTAACGGTAAAAGTAACGAAAAAGCTAACGGTAGGACCAATTTGTTTTGATACTTGTAATCAATGACCAATTTGATACGTTTTGAAGTTTAAGGACCAATATAAAAAATGCCCTATAGTTTGGGGATCATTAGTGCTATTAACTCTTAATCAAAAGACAAAATAAAACACAAAAAATATTCCAAAATGACCTAATTAATCCTAAAATCATATAGAAAAAGTCCAGATACTATAATAACCCCTCAAACTATAGCTTATGACATGTATTATGTAGTAAAAAAATGTGATACCACAATTATCCCCCAAACTATAACTAATGACATGACTTATGTGGCAAAGAGGGTGTTTCAAAATTCCAAATTCTCAAACCTCATACCATTTGGGGAATGCTTTTAATATAGGTATAGATGTTGTTGCTAGACTCTTAAATTCTGATTTTTGTTCTAGTTTGAGCCTTGAAACCCAAGACTAGAGGTAGCAAAATGAACCCAAACCCGAAAACCCTCTTAAAAAAATTTGAACCCAAACACGTCCAAATCCGATTTGATCAAAAAAGTCAAAGACTAGAACCCGAGATGACCCGAGTCCGAAATGACCCGAATCTGAAATGATCCTAACTCGAAATGAACCAAAACTGAAATGATCCAAAACCTAGATCGACTAATCAAAAACCCGTAATAACCCGAATTTAACACTAAAAATAAGAATGATCGAATTATAATTAAATAATTTTTTTATAAAACAAAAACTTTAATTATCAATTTTACTCTAATTGCGAAGTGGAACATAACCTAAGTTAAACAATTCATGTTCATGCTTTTGTTGCTTAGATCAATCTATCTTTCTCATCATAAAGCTGCTATCAAATTAAATTTAGAGATGTTTATCCTAGGTTGTTTGATAGTTAGAGATTAAGTAGTGGCGTTCGTCCTGCTTAACGACAAACTAATGAAGGATTGGGGTAACACGGGAGGTTGTTATCTACGGTTGTTAACTTTGATAGATAATTGATGTTGATAGGTATGAATTTGATTCATAATATTGTCTAGTGGTGGAGAATGAAACTTTAACCATATTTCTCATATTTGATTGTTTCTTATTTACTTGTTTTCTACTTTTCGTGTTTTATTTACTTTTAAACTATTTCAAAAACCCCCCTTTACTTTGTTTTCTTTGAATCTAAGTTATAAACTAATAATTTTTAAACTAAAACCCAATCCCTAAGAACTCGACCCTTGCTAACTACTATAATTTACAACTAATATTTTTAGTGTAAGGTTAAATAAGATATACTCTTTTGAGTGCATCAAGTTTTTGGCATCGTTGTCGGGGATTATTTTCTTTAGTTTATTTGTTACTTGGTTTATTCTTATTTTTAGTTGTAATTAATTTTATTTTTCTTGTACATACAGGTTTTTCCTTTCAGAATTCAAGCAAAAAGATATGGCAGGTGCTACATCAAACCTTTAGGACCTTCAGAACCAACTATCGAATCTCATCTTCGTAGTTCAACAAGTGGTCATAAGTAAGATTCAACAATCAAGGCAGTGTGGAGTGTGCTTCATGATGGATCATCCAACCAATTGGTGCCCATACTACCAAAAAGATAGTTGTGAACCAACCTATGATTTAGGAGGATACCAAAGTCAACAAGGGTTCCAAGAACAACAGTATGATCCTTACTCAAACACTTACAATGAGGAATGGTGGGATCATACTAATTATGGCTACTTGGGAAATTATAAAGAAATAGATCCTTATGCCAACTACAATCATCCATTGAGCTTCAATCAACCATGGACACAACAACAAGATCTTTTTGAGCCACCACATATGACTCAAGACTCAGGTACTTCTTTAGAAGACCTTGTCAATACCCTTACTACTAACCAATTGCAAATTCAACAAGAAACAAGGGCATATCAACAGGAAACAATGGAAAGTATCCTGAATTTGGAAACGCAATTGAGCCAATTGGCTAGTGGTATGGCTCGATGGGTAGAACAAAGATCTGAAGAATTACATGAACATGATTCAAAGGAGACTGTTAGTGCCACACAACTTGAGGATGAATCAGAAAATCCAAAGGAATCTGAGGATGAGAAAGAATTTGAGATGGATTTACTTCTTAAAGATAATGAAGCTTCAATTTCAAAGGAGAGTATTTTAGCACCTGAGGTAACTTTTAAGGATCCAATTTTTACTAATGTTTCTTCTCCACCTTTTCCTAGTAGATTCGCAAAGTTCAAGGAGGAGGAACATGAACAACAGATGCCGGAAACCTTAAACAACTTGTTTGTGGATGTTATTCAACAAGTACCAAAATATGCTCCATTCCTCGATGAGCAATGCACTACAAAGGCTAATGGAATAATACTTGTAATGGAGAATGCATCCACTTTTGTGCAAAGAAACTTCCTATCAAACACACAAATTTGGGAAGTTTCATGTATGAGCCTGACAAGCCTAAAAAGCTGAGAAAGGGTGTTTGTTAGGGTGGACAACTTAACTCAAGTACTAATTGGAAAGGCAACCCAATTAATAAAGAAATTACCAACCTGTCATACTCAGATTTGATTCCTTTTCCTTTTATTATTTTTATTTTTTATGTTTATTTGTTAAATTGTTTGTTTAGTATTTCAGGATTATTTAGGTTGCATGAGTTTGTTTTGTTTTGAGTCTTAGTTATTTCTATTCTTATGTTATTAGTTCTTTTCTCTTACACATAATTCTTTCATTTGGGTTAATAGCATTACATTGAGGACAATGTAAGAATTAAGTGTGAGGGGAAGGATTTAGGATTTCTTTTATTTTTGGCTATTATTTTTTTATGAGTCTTTTAATTTGTTTTTAGTGTGTTTTATTTCCTTTTAATATAATGATGAGATATGAATTGTATAGGTCTAAAACAGGTTATTAGTGAGAATATTTTCATGAGAATTGAGCTTGATACTATTTTTTATGAGCCAATGTTGATATGATATGTTGATTGAGAAAGAAACATGTTTAGACTTGATATTGACTTGTATAATCATCCTTTTGAGTTTTTGAGCCTATATGATTGATGCATTATACATATCAATCCAATTTCTTTCTTGTGTGCTCTCATGATAACATGTTTCTCTAGAACTTGCTTTAAACCTTTTTGAGACTATATTGATGCATGTAACAACATGAATATGATAGAGGCATTAGGATTATAACCAGGGCCAAACAGCCATTCCTTGTTGATGTTTCAAGAAAACATCCCCCTAGTGAGCCAATTTGAGCCTATATTGATTAAACTATTTTATTGGTAACCACATCTTACACCTACCCTAAACACATTTATATCTTTACCCTTGTTCTAAAGATGGACTAGAATGTTTGAGACATATTGCAAAAGCAAGGGTTACTTTTTGTAAATTTGGGTTAGAACAAAAGATAAGTGTGGGGGAGGAGAAAGAAAAAAAAGTCAAGAGAAAAAGAAAGGGATCATTGTCAAATACATTCTCATATTGAAAAAAAAAATTGAACCATCTCTTGAAATTCTAGTTAAAGAAAAGAAAAAAAATGTTACAAGGTTGGTTAGAATGAAGCAAAGGCTCAACATGAAATATTTAGCCTATGTGATTATGTACTTCCAAGGAATATTGAGAAAGTTTTATTTTGCAAAATCTTATTATGTCTCTAAACTCTATGAAATCTTTAGAACCTTTGTGATATCTTTTCCTTTTTATTCTTTAACCATATTATTACCCCTTGGCCCTATTACAACCTTGAATAAAGACCTCTTGATTTATGAAGTTGCATGATCTAAATAGTGGAGAATAGGTGGACAAGCAAGCATATGGTAGAACTGTTTTCATGAGATTGATTGAGTGTAAACACTTTACCACTACTTTAAAGAGTGAAAATCATGATAGTATCCTAGTGAGAAGTTGAGATTAAGTTTGAATATGCACTATTTTGATTGAAATATTTTATGTTAATATTGGCTTAACTCAAACTATTTACATTCTAGCATGATTTTTTGTGAATTTCTTTAAGATATTGATTAGTTTATAAGACTTGTCCAATGATTATCTCAAATTTATATTGGAAGGATTAGTTGTAATTATTATTATTTATTTATTTTAGTTTTTCTTATGTCTTCAATGTTTGTGGGTATCGTCCTAGTAAACCCTCACGAGACTAAACTCGTCCACTAGGGACACCTAGGGGTTTAAAGGCTTGTATCACATGCTAAGTGCCACCGTGATTTCCTAAGAAAGTGGATTATATTATATTTTTTTATTTTATTTTTGTTTGTTTTGCTTGAGGACTAGCAAAAATCTAAGTGTAAGGGTATTTAATAAGCTCATAAAATATACATTTTATGCCTTTCTACCTTTAGTTTTTGTTAGGTTTTCAATCTTTATCTTGTTTACTTATATTATATTTTTGAATGATAGGTATATTTAAAAGAATGAAGTCAAAATATGTCAATAATGATGGTAAAGAGCTTACAAAATCACAATCATAAGATGCAAGAAGATTTGGGAGTCAAAAAGATCAATTTCTTAGTGCTAGATGATCAGGCAGATCTGACCTTCGGAGTTTGTTACAAGGAAATCATTATGTTAAATCATTATTTGAAGAAACTTCCTTCTTGACTTTTTAAGCTGACTTGAATACCTTTCCAGCGATAGTTTACACGCCTAAATCAGACTTCGGATGTCATCCAAATCAGCCGACGAAATGTGAGATAGTGCAGCAGTTGTGAAACCGACGTCAGCGAGGAAAATCACCAAATCAGTGTACTTGGCGCCGTGGTGCCGCGATTCCAACCCTACTGTCCTCAAAACTGGGAAAAACCATAAAACTCAAAAATCTTGCCTATTTTGCACTCCTTTGACTCCCAGCTTCCTTGATCAACAAGAAAAGGTTTCCAAGGTCAAAAAGCTCTATAAATACCATCTTTTGAGCCACAAAATATTATTATCTTTTGAGGAGACTTAAGGGATCATCAATTTTCTTCTTCTTCTCCATTCTTTTTTTTTCTTTAGTTTTATATATATATTATCTATGCCTATGCTTAGTTAACACGGGAGGTTGTTATCTACGGTTGTTAACTTTGATAGATAATTGATGTTGATAGGTCTGAATTTGATTCATAATAGTGCCTAGTGGTGGAGAATGAAACTTTAACCATATTTCTCATATTTGACTGTTTCTTATTTACTTGTTTTCTACTTTTCTTGTTTTATTTACTTTTAAACTATTTCAAAAATCCCTCTTTACTTTGTTTTCTTTGAATCTAAGTTATAAACTAATAATTTTTAAACTGAAACCCAATCCCTGAGGACTCGACCCTTGCTAACTACTATACTTTACAACTGATATTTTTAGTTGATAACTCGTATAATTATATAGTTTTTAGTTATGTTTTATTATTGTTTTGTGTCAAATACGAGTTATTATTGCTTAGTCTAATTGTGTTTATGATCTTTTATATTTTTATGTAATTTGGTGTTTTTTTTACGAGTTTCTTTGAGTGATTTCAGATTACTAGGTTAAATCAACAATTAAGGGCAAATTTAGTTCAGTTCCAGTTCCGACACCTTTTGCCATATCAGCTATATCTGGAGTTTCACTAAAGCAATAAGGCTGAAATTTTAACCGTGCAAAGTTAAGAGGCATATCTAACTTTTTCATGTTTTACACTTCTTGAAACGGAGTCGTTTTCCCTAGCGAAATCGACCATCAAGTTGGCTGATGTGCAATGACGTCTGTGCTGACCTGTTTTGATATTTTGCCCATATCTTCTGATCCACATCAGCAAATGAGCTGATTTTAACGGCTATGGATCACTAACTGATAGGGGAACATTTTTCTAGAAGACCATGTGATCAGATCAAGCTTCCAATATTGACAAAATCGACAATCAAGTTGGCTGATCAAAATTGTCATACAATATGACGAAAATTGTTAGAAAAATACACCCACCTATTATACGTACCTTTGAAATTTGTAAAGCTTGTCTCTTTTCATTTAGTCCTCCAAAATGTGTATAAATAGAGGGCCTTGGATGATTGTAGGAGGCATTGTACATTGGTAGGATATTAGCCATTGTAATAAAATTCTCTAAGTTTTCTTCTTCTTTCTTTTCTCTAGTTTTCTTTTTCTTTATTTTCTTCTTCTTCTTTCTTTCTTTTATTTCCTTCTTAGATTCTCTTTAATTTTATGTTTATGTTTACAATGCCTATGCTAGGCTAAACTTCTATTTGGTTAAGGGTGATTTCAAAGCCCTAGACATGTTTTGTGATTGATTTTCAGATTCTATCTATCATTAATTTTCTATCAAAGTTGCTTATGTTCTTCTACAAGAATTGTTCATGATGTTGTCTTGATTTATTTAGGTGTACAACTAGATAGATCTTGATAATTATCCATTGCTAGTCTAGGAGTCTTGATCCGTGTAATTGTCTTGATTTCCTATTCATAAGTGGCAATTTGTGATTAATGATTATGGTCAAGTTTTCAATAATTGCAAAGTGGAACATAACCTAAGTTGAACAATCCGAGCTTATGTGTTTGTTGCTTATATCAACCTATCTTTCTCATCATAAAGCTGCCATTAAATTGAATTTAGAGAGCTTATTCTAGGTTGTTTAATGGTTAGAGATTAAATAGAGAGCTTGTTCTATTTAACGACAAACTAAGGAAAGATTGGGATAACAGAGCTTGTTGTTATCTACGGTTGTTAACTTTAATAGTTGATTGATATTGATAGATTTGAAATTGATTCTTAATGATGTCTAGTGGTGGAGAATGAAACCTTAACCATATTTTTCATATTTGATTCTTCTTACTTACTTGTTTTCTTACTTTTCTAGTTTGCTTATTTTTAAAAGTATATTTATTTTTATTGGCTGGTTATACCGCCTAATTTGTATATTAACTTTCTTTTATTTTTATTGGCTGGTTATACCGCCTAATTTAGTATATATATTTTTATTGGCTGGTTATACCGCCTAATTTAGTATATATATTTTTATTGGCTGGTTATACCGCCTTGCATCTTATTCTTATTATTTACTTTAGTTTAAATCTGGCTTCAAAAACCCCTTTTCTTTTATTGTTTTCTTTGAACGTAAGTTATAAACTAATAACTCATAGATTAAAACCCAATCCCTGAGGACTCGACCCTTGCTAATCATTATACTTACAATTGATCTTTTTAGTGCAAGGTTAAATAAGATACACTCTTTTGGGTGCATCAAATTTTTGGCGCCGTTGCCGGGGATTGTTTTCTTTAGTTTATTTGTTACTTGGTTTATTCTTATTTTCACTTCTAATTAGTATTATTTTCTTGTACATACATGTTTTTCTTTTCAAATTTTGAAAAAAAAAAAAGATGGAATTAAGCAATCTAACACTTGAAGAGTTGGTGGCATACATGAACATGGAGAATCAACAAGCCAATCTCACTTCCTCAGTTCAACAATTGGCCATGGGAGGATGTCAAGGCCATCAATGGTTCCAAGACCAACCGCATGATCATTACTCCAATACTTACCATGAGGGATGGTGGGATCATACTAATTATGGCTACTCGAAAAATTACCAAGAAGTAGATCCTTATGCCAATTACACTCATCCATCTAGCTTCAATCAATCATGGTCTCAAGAACCATATCTTTTTCAACCACCACATATGACTCAAAACTCAGGTACTTATTTAGAAGATCTTGTATATTCTCTTGTTACTGATACTTTGCAATTTCAACAGGAAACAAGGGCAAGCATCCAGAGTTTGGAAAGGCAAATGAGCCTATTGGCTAGTAGTACGGTGGAATTAGTAGCAGAAAGATCTCTAGCACTCCCTTCCCAAACGGTGATTAACCCAAAGGAGAATGCTACTATTGTGACCTTGAGAAATGAGGAACAAGATGAGGATGAGACAAAACCAAAGATGGATTCACTTCTTGAGGATAATGAAGCCACCATTCAAATTGAGAGTACTTTGACACCTCAGGTAGCTTTTAAGGTTCTTATTTCTACTAATGTTCCTTCTCCACTTTTTCCTAGCAGATTTGCAAAGTCCAAAAAGGAGGAACATGAACAACAATTTTTGGAAACCTTAAACAGCTTGCTTGTGGATGCCATTAGACAAGTACCAAGATATGCACAATTCCTCAAAGAGCTATACCCCACCAAGAATGATGAAATAATACGTGTGGGGGAGAAGGCATTGGCTGTTTTGCAAAGAAAACTTCCTCCAAAACGCAAAAATCCGAGAAGTTTCATGTCTAAGCCAAAAGATCCTAAAAAGCCAAGAAGGGGAATTGGCTAGGCTGAAAACAATCAATCAAGTGCTAATTGGGGGAGGCAGCCTAATTAGTGAAAGCATTGCCAAACTGCCATCCTCAGATTTGCTCTCTTTTTCTTTATCTTTTTCTTATGTTTCTTTGCTAATTGTGTTTAGTGTTTCTAAGTTCATTTAGGCTGCATAAGTTTATTTTGTTTATTAGTTCTTTTCACTTACACATGATTCTTTCATTTGGGATTAATAGCATTACATTAATGACAATGTAAGAATTATGTGTGGGGGAAGAATTTAGGATTTTATTTAGAGTGTTTTGTTTTTGACTCTTTTTATGTTGTTTATCTTTCTGATCCTTGTTTTGAAAATAACTAGATGTAAATATAATTTTTTTAACCCCGGTTAAATGGCGGATAACGGTACTCCGTGATTATTTAAGTCGGTTCCATCAGCTACCCATAAAACTGATATTGTATATAAATTTCTCTTTCAATTTTTTTTCATTTTTTTTCAGGATGGATGATATTCTCACAAGATTGCAGAAACGATTTCCTCTTTTTCCTTGAAATATTTTACTGAAGCTTTACCAAGTTCGATTTGAAAGATTAAGAATGCTTATGCAC